>JAODUD010000050.1:483856-510836 GCA_026784285.1 Stomatorhinus walkeri | reverse complement strand
CTATAGGGCCTCTGATGGAAACATGGAGGGAGGGCGTTTGGCTGCCAAGGGCCCTTGAATTGTGGTGGTTGTGGTGGGGGCCTCGCGAGCGTTTTGCCCAGGGGCCCACACAACCTATAATCCGTCCCTGCATATATGTATATGTATGTATAATATATGTATTAAAGTTGGATGAGATTTTGAAAAAAATACATCAATATCAATAAATATAGCTGTGTGGACTGCTGGAAATAATTCTGTACACAACGATATGTTCAACGGAAAACACTTGCGGTACTAACTGATTCACGAGTTTCAGTTTCAGAGAATAGGACTATTTTTAATCATCCTGCAACGTCCTTGCTTCGGAAAGTCACAAGGCACAAGGTAATCCACGTGCAGTCTGAAAATATTGACCCAGCTAATAAAATTTGAATTGATGCATAAAAGCTCTATTTCCCAAATGAGACAGCAGGAAACAGATTAAGCATTTAAAGCTAACACAAAATGCCACCGCTGACTTTTTAAGCCGCATGTCTTTTAGTTCAGAAATGTATGACACGGTACGCGCCGCCGCTTAATGAGCAGGACTGCAGGGCGTAATACATGCATACCTCGCTAACCTGCGGCTTGCATTTTTAATGCCGGTGAGTAAATAATTTAGCATCCCCAAGGGCATGAATAGCCTCGCGCTGCCTTTGCTTGCTGACGCTCTTATTACAGAACGAAACTGTTGCGAGCGCTATTGAGTTGCCAAGCGAGGCAGACGTCCGTGTGAACGAATAGAATATGACAAAGCAGAGGTAGGACGGAGGCCCTTCTCCATTCTCCGCAAATGCCTTTTACGCCTGAATAAAACCAGCAGCCTCTGCTTCAACCTTGAAAGCGTTCTTTCACGTCTTGACACAGGCATGGTCTGTTCGTTCTCAAGTCCCCCCATCAGTCATTTTTTATAAATAAATCTTTTCGCTCCTACTTTAAAGAGTTTGCTTTAACGGCAGGGACAAGCTAAGACATTCTGAAGGTGATCATTTTGTTTCCATCTACATAACGGCAGGCCAAAGCAAAACTAAAATATCGATGGCCAGCGGGTTAGCTAGTTGTGGCTTCCCCTGTCTAGAGTCATGTGTTCCTGTGGTTTACACAGTAGTTCTTCTGCACACAGAATGGCATCTTGGGCACTAACAGGTTCCCATTAGGGTGTTTTGACAAACAATTAACAGCTCAGACTTGGAAAACATGGTTTTCATATATCGTACTTGGCTGGAACTCCGTCGCCGGGATTTTCCTGGTTTCACTTCCCCAAAGTATAACAATCGCCTTTGATCATTGCAAAAAAGAAAAATGTGGGAACCCCTCCCCTGTTTTCCTCTAAAGAAAATCTGTACATCAGCCAGCATAAACAATGTACTTAACTGTAAGAATCCTGACTGTGGTAATCAGACAATCCTGTCATTCTCTTTAAACCTCCTTCATGGGTCTTAGTGTTTACAAGGTTAACAAACCATTTAAAATATTGTTAGATGTGAGAGACTGGAATGTCGACAGCTGTTGAAAACTACAACAGCCGGTATTTAGCTCTAATAGTACTGTGAAGTTTGTATGTTTTCTCAGAATTGTCTTTCACAATCCAATAACATGCATCTAGGTGACTCGGTCTGTGATTTACCCACGGCGTCTGTAAAGTGCCCCCACTGTCGTCCTGCCCTGTTCATTCTTCAGTGTATTTCCCAGGTTCGCCACAAGTCCTAGTCGGTTGGGACACTGTGCCTGTGATTGAAAAGGTCGCTGGTTTAAGTCTTAGGTTCCATCACTCCCAATGTTGCAGGGACTGTCTGAAAAAAGTAATGCAGCTTTGGATAAAACAATCTACGTCGGCTGAACAATATCAATGAGAGTACATGCTACATAATGAAGACTAGAATGCATTCTAGATGTGCAGTATTACGTAATAAGTATGCAGGCTGTATAGTGATTGACAAGAGTTATGGACACTGTTTAAAACCTCTGTGGTACATGCTGGCGGTTAGGGACCGTAGCATTGGACACTCTGCATGTCACACCATAAGGATTTCTATCTCACATCCAAACTTTTAAAAGATTTTCAAATGACTTACTTCTTTTATGCTTCAAGGCTTCTATGGTAATGAACATCCTTCATAGTGAGGTCAAGATCATTCTCCATTATGCGAACCCCCCCTCCCAATCTATGTGCTATTGTAACACAGTAAATTAGCTTCCACTGTCAGCACTTAGCGAAGTTGAGCTTTTTTCCCTTAATTAACAAAACATGTATTATTTTCTTGTATGCCATTACATCTTGCAGTTTTTCTGTGATATTAATGGCTGCATTGTATTCTAATGACATTCCATAACGTATGTAAATTGCTTACTATAGTCACCAAAAATTTGTATATTTTTCATATTAGACTGGTGATTATATTCAGAGGAAGGTGATTTAAAAAAAGTTTGATGGAAAAAAATTGCATATCTCTAATAAATTTACATAGTGGAAAAAAGGTGTCATTGGGAAGGGATTCAAACCGGCAACCTTTCAGACACAGATTCCGTACCTGCAGTCAGTCACTGCCCCCAATGGCACCCCGGACAGTGTGGGGGAGAGAAAGATATCTGCTGGATAAATTGGCAGTACTTCCTTGCACAATATGGGCTCTGGAACCAGTCTGGGTTTGTACAGCTGACCCAAAAGTTATCGCAAGAACCTGTATACACACTGGCCCTTTGCCAACAAGATTGCCCACCCCCTGCCCTATAGGATGACTTCAGGTGGGTATAGGGATGCTCACTATTCCTGGGACCAGGGTTGAGCAGCTGCAGGGTTTCCCCGTAGACACGTGGGTTACTTCCATGTTTCTGTAAGTTTGGAGAACCCAAAGCGGGTAAGGTTCTCAAAAGCGCTCCACCCACGCACTCGGCAGTCTTACTGGAGATACCAGGAGGGAGGTGATTAGGAAGAATTACCTCCAGAATCTAAACTTGAGTGATGAACATGACACAACCAGGGCTGGTTCTAGCTAGGAGCAGAATAGGCAGTTGCCTAGGGAGCCTGAATTATCTGCATTCAAGAACGAAGCGAAATGATCAGCAATTTTCTTGGTAGCGGGACCTCCCGAGTAAAGCGTCGCCTAGGGTCCCTGAAAAGGTAGAGCTGCCCGTGGGTATAACAATATTTTGAACACTAGAATGGTCATAGGGATACCCTAGGGCAGTGTTTCCCAACCCAACTCACCTGTACCAGGTATTCGGTGTTCCTGATTGGCTAAGAGCTGGGAGGGAGCAAAAATGTGGGCTGTCCGGGGTTCCCCGAGGACTGGGTTGGGAAACACTGCCATAGTGCACTGTAGGTGAATGATCAGCTTCATAGTGTGATTTGCATTGAGGATGTATGTTTGTGAGGGTATCCGCTATCAACCAATCACCACTTAGTGGCCAGTTGCATTCAGCACACGGGGAAGAGGCCAGATGGACGAGGATGACCTAGACGGGCAGTCAGCATTTTCTGGGAACATCTGGCTGAAGCCTCTTCGCGAGATGAATTCAGCTTACACCTCCAGAAAAACTTCACACGCATGCCAAGTGAGGATGGGGACATTGAGTCTGAAAAGACAGCGTTCGCGGCCACTCTGGTTGAGGTAGCTGCAAAGAGCTGAGGCCAGTAAGTATGTAGTCGTGCCTGTCGTGGTAGTAATCCAGGGACCTGCTGGTGGACACCTGTGGTGAAGGTAGCTGTCAAGCTGAAGAAAGAGGCATTTAGGGCAGTGCTTGCACAGGAGTCTCCTGAGGTAGCTGAGAAGTGGTGTCAGGCCAGAAAGGTTGCAGCAAAGACAGTCAGAGAGGTGGAAAAACTCCTGGACGCAAAGAGTTGGGAGAGGCCCTGGAGAAAGATGCTTGTAGGATTTCTACTTACAGAAAAATGTTCAGAGGGCAAAACAAAAAAAAAATGATTGGTTCAGAGAGACAACCAATCGGATTGTAGAGGAGGTGGGTCCAAGCAACTAAGGGAGCAGGACCAAGACATGTGATTGGTTGGTCCCACCTCCTCTATAATTTGATCTCTCTGAACCAATCATTTTTCATTCTGCCCTCAGAACATTTTTTTGTATAAGAAAACTCCCACGAGCAAGGATGACAGGCCAAAATATAAAGATCAAGTAGCCATTGCCCAACACTGCAGATGGGGGGAGCGTGACCTTGCAAAGGCTGTGTTCAGCTGAAGGTAGGGAAGTGTGGACCAACTTGAGGGATATTGTTGAGCAGTAGAAAGTACGTATTATTATGAGGAGCTCCTTAACTCTGTGGATATGGCCTCTCACCAGGAGGCTGTGTTGGAATTTCCTGGTAGATCAAAATTGATCTCTGCAAAGGGAGTTGCTTTGGTAGTCCGAGGCCACTGTGGGGGAAAAGCTGCAAGGGAAGATGAAATCTGTCTGGAGGTGTTAAAAGCACTGGATGTTGCTGGAGGTGATGCGGTTGACATGCCTCTTCAATGTTGCATGGTAGCATGTAAAACACCTTTGAACTGGCAAACATGGACGGTGGGTCTATTTTAAAAAAGGGAGATCAGAAAGTGGACTCCATCTATAAAGGATTACAATTCGGATCCTAGGGTTGAGGAGGACCAATGCAGGCTCCACACTGGAACCGTGGAGCATGATGAGAATAATGAGAAGCACAATCATTATGGTCAAGGGATGAAAAGCTGTATAGACGCTGCCTAGGTTATGATAGACTGTGTTATGACATTGGGTAAATATGTTTTTCACTTTGAATACATTTTTCAATAAATTATAGGAGATATTCAACACTTTATTATAAATAGGGTTTGCATTACTGAATTTCCCCAACTGTAGGCTAATGCAAGTGTTCTAAGCATGCTCAAGGTAGGCTAGGCTAGGGTATGACGTTTGTTAGGCTAAGTGTACTGTATTAATATGCATTCTCACCTTATAATAGATCTATCGGGACATAACGCATCATAACCCAGGAAGCTTCTCTAATTCTAGTTTTTATTACAAGAAGTGGTCATTTGCACCCAAATCCAGTTATAAGAAAGTAACAAACCAATGTCCAGCACACACAGAGAAAACCCTATTCTTTCCTCAAACACCCTCTGCAGCCGACCCTATAAACCTTAACAATGCAATTAGCCAAAACAGGACCAGCTGGGGGTCATTATCACTGTTGCCTGTGACCAGTGACCGGTGATAAATTGCCATGGTAACACAAGAGATCAGTAAAACTCAGCCCTGTGCTATTACTCTACCTTCTGCTGTGACTGAGTGACAGCTGTAGGATGCAGTGCGGGGGGGGGGGACATTGCAGGCCCTGTCAGTGGAGGGGGCTGCAGCTGTCTGCCTGTTCTTATTCTTTTCCCCCTTGTTAGCTGAGTGACATTAATGTAAACATAGTAGTGGCTAACTTATTGCATACCTCAGTATTATGCCAAATTCGAATTAGATAAGAAAAAAATTTACTTGTCTGTTCTTCCATTATCAATTCCTACAAAAATATAAACAAAAGCAAATACTTTTGCATTGGAATCATAATTATTTAGAAGCTACAGTAATGCTACAGTTAGTTACAATTAGAACGGTTTGTCATTTGACATTTAACATACATATTTTTGAAGTGCATTTCATGTTTTGACCTTGTGTATTCCTTCTCCATATTTTTTGTTTAATGCAAATAAAAAATTTGAGCTTTACTTGATTTTAATCTGATGATCAGTTTGTCTCGCAAATAATTCAGTGTTAATTAAGAGGTTAGTGGGAAATAAAACTGGTTTTGCGGTTTTCCACCCTGACACTAGATGGCCACTATCTGACTGCACAAACCTGTATGTTATTTATTTGCAGCTATTTTAGAAAAGAGTAATGTGAATATTTTTAAAGCTGTCAGCATTGTTTTTAGCTTATCCTTTTGGTGTTATCTTTTGTTGCCTAGATGAACATAAGTCGCAAATTCTTAGAGGATAATGTCATGCATCGTTGTCATGGCAGCAGGGCAGAGGTAAAGAAAGCCAAACTTTACTCCTCAGGTCCCAAACACAGTACACAGTCACAGACAGTATGACATGCCCTGATCTGCAAACATCCTCGTGCGCAGGATTTCCACCTGTCAGTCCTGACCTCTGCAACTGGCAATCCTAGGAACACTGATTGAGTGTTGATGAGATTTAGGTCTTTGACTGTAACTGTGTTCGAATTCAAGGACTGCATCCTTGAAAGGACATAGTCTACGAAGGCATAGCATTTGCAGGTGCGTTCTTTGAAGGTCGAACGGAAAGCGCTGTCAGATAGGAAGGTCTGGCTATCTCCAGCTGTTCTCACCCTTACCCTTGAATCATGAAGCGCTCCTCCTATTGGCTAGCCGGGACACACCCATTTTACCTCTGTGCAATGAATCCTGGGATATATTGGGGCGAATCCTTCACGGCAAAAAGAGTATGCATTTGAAGGAGCCTTCCAAATGGGACGGCCTTGTCACGTGGCTGTGATGCAGACGGTCTTCGAATGCAGCTCAGGAAGAGTGCAGCCCCTGAATTTGGACACAGTCTGTAAGGTACGTGTAGATGAGATGGTTAAGAAAGACACAAGCACCCAGTTATGATGGGTATCACAATTGGCAGACAAATTAGAATCAAAAATACCAAAACCGAAATGTCATGATATTAAAGAGACAGAACTTTAATACAGTGAGTGCAGGTGTGGGTGATTAATCACTGAAATCTTCTGGAGGTGGACATGGCATTGTGGACCAGCCTGTCTATGGCAGATAACTAGCAAACTCTATTCTTAACTGGATGTGACAATCAGGAATCACTGATTCATCTCATACTTTCATATAATTACCGCGGCTCAATTAAGTGAGTACAACAACAAAACACGAACAACTCAAGAAGCACATGATAAAGTTCTTTCCATGCAGAGAATAATCATCTTTGCGCTGAATTAAATTTAAAAACTGCAGAGAAGTTTGATTTTCACTGAATACTAACTAGTCATTTTTCAAACTAATTAATGCTTATTAATCTTGGTATTAATTTGGCCGTTCTAAGAATAGTTGAGGGACATTTGTCAGATTTCAGGGAAACAGGTGTTGCCATGAAATATGCAAATTTTTGATGATCAGATAACATTTGGTATTGATGTAGTCAGTGTAGACCTCCAACGTAAACGTGACAGTTACCCTTGAAATTAATTAAAAATCATAAATAGGGCAACCCCAAGAAATAAGCAGAAAGATTATTAAGATCCAACGAAATGGTCAACAAGGCAAAACGTAGTATTGTTAGCCTGTATTCGTTTTAATTAGTAGGATTTTGTCGACAGGATGGTTTATATAGCTGTGCTTAAAATAAAGGAGAACATACTTTTCAGTCTAAACCTTGAATTTTTTTATAATAACCATTTATTCATTAACGATATATAAATATTTCTATCAAGATTATGATTCTCATGGCTAACGCTGGCGTGTTGCTTCGAGTCAACGAATGTCAGACACCAGGGGGTGCCAGAGTCTCTGAAAGTCTTTGCCCTTTAGCTATGGAGATGCACTAATTAACTCTGTATAAAAAATAATATTATAAGGTAATCACTGTAATCAGTTATAGTCTTTGCAAAAGCATTATTGATATCTATTTTTGTTCTGTATTGTATTAGATAAAATGCAGATGAATGACTGGAATTGCTACAATAAAAAATCACAATGTTGTCTTCATTATTTTTAATAGTCCATTAAACCCGATTTATGCCATCGCTTTAAAAAATACATAGAAGAATATGAGAAAAACTGACTAAAGGTTAAAATAAAAGTGTGTTATATTCACTCATACAAAATATAATTTAATAAGGTGAAAACTGTATGTACAGAAATATTTCAGGTTAATAGATAAAAGTAGGTACTATGGTGGTTTAAGACCCGAAGGTTGTTAGTTCAAGTCCTGGGAAATTTGCATTGTTGTAGCCTAAGGCAAGGTGGCTAAACAACATGTCGACTACGTAATATAAATAATCACGCCACAGCGATGGGTTGACATGTCGAAGGGGGGAAAATAGCGTAAATGTTCCCGTGCCGACAGGGAGGACGCAGTGTAGGGCATCTCGGTGCGTCGATAGCGGGGTCACGCTGACCCCCCTTCCCTCCTCGTGCGTAGCGGAACGGGCGGGCACGCGCGCGCGGAAAGGGAGGGGGGGGCGGGCGGTTGCTAAGCGCGTGTCCGCCTCCGCGAGACCGCGCGCGGTGCGGAGAGCGAGGCACCGGCGGGCAGCTGAAGCTGAGGATCCGCCAGTCGGAGCTCGCAGGGACGAGAGGCCGGTCAGCTACATGCGTACGGCGCTGAAATCGCTCACAAGGTGACTGTTATCTCCATTAAAACCAACCCACGCCCTTCCTCGGGCTCTTGTGAGACAGAGGTATCTGTTTAAAAAAAAAATGGTTAGTCATGCAGTGTATTAGGAGCGGCGTTAGTCCGTGACACGGCTTTTTTGTGCCTTTCTGTGTTGCAGATGCTGAATGCAGCCTTGTTATCTGTCTGTGCGGTCGTCGCCAGTCAATTGCTCGGAGTAGCATGCAGGTCGGACGGAGGCAATTTCCTGGATGATAAATGGCTCACTGGACGCTGGGATAAATTTCGAGACGTACGTGGCATTTTAAATAATACTTCTCGTTTTTTTGTTATTATTATGATTATTAGTGTTATTTGTCATAGGTTTGCATCCGTAATTTAACGCGGCGCTTGTGCATAGTGATTTCTTATTGACACGTACCTTTCGGTAGCTCAAAGTATCTAAATTTTTAAAATAATGAGACTATATCTTCCTCATACGTTACTGTCTTCTTCACTAGCTGTAATTCAGCGAGGTACTTTCTCATGAAATACAATTCAGTCATGCAATATAAGTGCAAATTAATACGGTAAGTCTAGCCGTTTTATTTATTAATTAAAAAAAACTCTGATAGCAATTAGCAAATCCATTCAGTTATATAATTAGTTTGGCTCCGAAGACAGTCATGTTGGTTAAGAAATTTGGAAAGTCACCGATGTGAAATTTTTCTCAGATGCGCAGCCAATTAAATAATAGCAGTATTTTAAATTGATTATTATGATCTTGATGCTTGATAGATATATTCTTGACTACGGTTTATCCTTTTACTTGTTAGATAGTTACAGGTTGTGGTCTAAGTAAAGCAATGCTTTGCACTATGTTCAGAAAGTAAGCCGTTCTGGCTCTGTAATACAATGCAAGGTTGTTACGTTTCCTGTGCACACTTGTTCACTGCGCTTCACTATTGGGTAGATGACAGATTAAAGGCAGCTATGTGCGTCTAATTTATGCACTTTAAAGAGAGACAAGGCCGCGGCGCTCTGTGATTAAGTGTCTAGTTAGTGACATGTAATCAGGCATTCACATTAACAGACGTATGATTCCTCAGTAGTATCGACATTTTCACTAAGGTCTTCCTGACTGATTTCAAAGACCATGTATAGCACATAAGTTAGTACTCTCTAGATAATTGGAGCAATTATTAAACACAGTTAAAAGGTTAAGCCATTTTTCAAGAAATGGCGCCTTGGAAACGTGATGTCTGTCACCGGATCGCCATCTGTCTTATGACAGGTTGATGTTAGTTTTCCCCCCAACCGGGCATTAAGTGACAATGGAACATTCGTAGTATACGGCAGCAACATTAAAATTTTTGGCACAACTTTTTCACAGCTTCTGGTAATTAACTGTGAAAATCCGAAAACTGAAATGGGCATGAAAATGGTCATAATATATATATTTGGTATCCAAAACATTCAGAAAAAAGTCATATAAAAAAGCAACATGCCATCTGGGATAGAGAGAGACACCCCCATCCCCTCCAAACCAGGATAAGAGGTTAGAACTTGGATGGATGGATGGATGATGGATGGATGGAGATATGCAGAATATTCATATTTGTTTGCAAATATAGGAAGTTTAATCCTATACAGCTTTATTAAGAAGTGGTAAGTCTAGTTTTTACTTTCAGTTCATATCAGACAAAAACAATGATAATAGAAGGGTTAGACTGGTAACAGAAGTAAAGAAAAGAGTAAAATGGAACAAAAAAACATTTTAAATGGCTTTACTTTATTAAACATAATGGTCTAAGCTTGCTTTTTTGTTCTCAGTTGCAGGTGCTTAATGTAATATAACCCTGCTTGATCTGTGATGTTTATAAGGTGATTCAACTGGTGCATTTGTTCTGTGCATTTTGTTTCCGTTCTTGTTTTTCAGTCAGCTGAGATACTGTATACTAGAAAGGTCACAGTGTTGACTGCCTGTTTTGTTAGAGAAAAGCACACTGTGTCGCAGAATGCTAATATCATACATTACTTGGGGAAATTAACCAGATTAGCGAGCCACAGCTGTATTAGAGTTGAGATCCCGCTATGCCTGGACAGCCTTGACTATTATTGCTTTTTTTGTTCTGGACCTGCATGCAGAGATGTTGATTTATGCTACAGTAATGTAGCTAAAGTTTTTCAAAGAACCTTCGGTGTCTGCAGTCTGTACAATTTAATGTCCGCCATCAAAGCAAATCAGATCAGTTGGTATGCTAAATTCATTCTTATCTGGTTAACCCTTTTATTACCTCTTTTCAAAGCTGAGGCTTGATTAGAAGTTAGTGGGTTTTAATAGCCCTGGAGTGACAATTGCGAACTCGCTGTTGGAATTTCATCACATTCTGGCTATTATATTGTCAAGAAATCTTACAGAGAGAGCCTGGAGCTGCTTGTATTTTCATTCTAATGCTTGGATTTATTGTACTATTCATAAGAAACAGCTAAAAAAAAATAAAAATAAAACAAATATATCAGAAAACTGATTGGATAATAAATCTTTTGAATATGTAAATCCTTCACCCAGCACATTCATATTTGGTGTTTTAAGATAGCGTGAGCCTACGGCTAGTCATTTGTTTCGATGGCACTGTTGACAGTCTTCGAACTAATCTGTTTTACACAATAATAATATTTAGAGAATGGTTAAAGCAGTGTAGCATTCAAAGACTTTTAGTTTGTCACGATAAAAAAAAATACGATATTTAGAGCTGACATTTCACGGGGCACGATTTACATTGCAGAGTGAAAAAGTTTTTCTTAGTCGTCCAAGAATCCTTCTTCCGGCTACCTCAGTACCGTCTATACCAGGCAGGGGTGCACCCCGGACAAGATGCCAGTCCATCGAAAGGTTGCATAGTCACGTGTTGTTTAAAGTTTTATGTTCTAGTTATTCTTTGTCACAACTATAACTGATTTCTTGGGTGTAACTAGTTGGTAGTTATAGGTCTACATGAAAGGGGCTTTTTTTCTTTTTACTTCATAGTTCTGCAGGATAATTGCCGGTTCTGCAAGGAATGGCCTAACCGAATGTACTTGATTGCTTTAATATGTCATTCCCGTCGCATGGCATGTGTATTTGATAGTAACCGTCTGCTACTTAAAGTAGTTTCCTTCAACTTTTTTCAGATACCCAAGGATTTTTTTTTTTTCCATGGGCGACACTTATGCAGCTGTGCTTCTGTTTGGAAAAAGAACTGCCTCCAGACTTAAACACAAACAAGCAGGAAGTTTTATATCTCTCTTTTTTTTTTTTTTTAAGAAAGTGAAACTTAATTCAGAACACACCAATTGATAATGTCATAAATGCAAGAACATTGCTTTTAAAGAACTGGTTCAACTGGTGTCATTTCAAGTTTCTTAAAATAACAATGCCTTCTGAATTCACCCTCGCTACCTTGCGGGGGGGGGGGACAATACTAAACACATTAATTATGTAGGGTTGCCTTTGTAAATGCCAGGAGACTGTATCGCTGTGACGTTTACCCTGGTTGGTCCAGATGTCCAGATATTGTCAGAACAGATTTAGTGTTTTCTTTATTTATGTCCTGATTGCCCGTATCCAGTAGCACGGCTTTGACTCTCAGAATGTGGGTACTGGCTGTTGAATTTATTGTCGGCCGTGAGTTTATATTATAATGCAGCCGCAGTCAACAATGAAGAACTTGTCCGTTGCCAAAATGGCTTGTATTTTTTCTTGTAGTGACATTGATGCCTGCGAATTTGTCAATAATAAGAGTAATTTGCATACAGTTGATATTATGCTTAAAGACAGGCTTTGTGATGCATTCTGCTTTAAACGAAGACTCGAAACCCTTGAGGTTCTTTGCATTGTATTCTTGATACAAACTGAAGCACAGGATGGGTAGTCTTATCAGATTCATCACCAGCTTGACATTGTTTTCTGGCAGAAACAGAAAAAGTTTTTCTTTTCCCCCCCTTTTCATTTTTATCACTAAAACTGCTGAATAATAGTCAAGTCTGTATGATGTTTGTGATAAACTGCTGACAGATGAAAAATGTATTGGAGAAATCAGCAGCGGAGAGCCACCAAAGGATGGATTGTATGCCTTAACCCTTATCTTGAGTAATATTTAAAATGGCACTCTATTGTCAGAATATTCAGCTATCATTCTCTTAGTCCTTTCATGTTTTTTTTTTGTCAGTCTAGTTGAGGGTTGCAGGAATGAAGTGGTAGTTGACAGTATTACTGGAAGCTAGTTTATTGCGTGGCATTTATACACAAACGCAAACAAACATCACGCACAGTAAGGTAGACAGTAATCAACTGAACCTCTCGTGGCTGTGAGATCCAACTCCAAATTGACACTGGATATGAACCCGCGTGCTGAATAGGGGTGCAAATTGCAAACTTTGCCGGTGTTAGATTTTGATTTTGCAGCACGGTGATTCAGTGATGGCAATATTTGTTTGTAAGTGTTTGTAAGTGTTACTGCAATACAATACGATTCGATTCAGTAATGCATGATCAATATTTCCAATTCAGTGAGATATAATCTGATTTGTAATAGTTTTGAATTGGAAAAGAAGTAATAAATGTTTAATTTTTCATTTTAACAATCGCATATGTTGGGAAAAAACTAAATGTGTCTCCAAGATAAAAAAAAATAAATAAAAGGAAGCGTTCTATCTTGTATTTGTACTTTAGCAACAATAAAATGTTCCTGGATATATGTAGCTTACTCTGAAACCTAGGCACATAGGTGTACTAAACTGGATAAAACGTACTGTAATGTATGGTGAGTCTCTAGACTGGTTTGTATGAGAGATTTTTAATTTTATTTATTGTTTTAGGCTGCATTTTGGTGTATTGTCATGTTTTATGACAGTATATTAATAGATATTAGTTGAGTTTACTGAAAGGTGTTGTGGCCTTAACAATTGATATCTACTAGAATCAAGGAATTGATGCACCCATAATGCTGAACCCTGCAAATGGATAGGTGGTCCATTTCTGCAGCTAGTGGTCCATTCAGAAGGGATGTTTACAGACATCCCTCAAGTCTACACCCTTCACAGTTCCTGAGACAGCCGTGTACAGCATCTGTCCTACCCCCTGCCGCCTTTCATCAGCTGTTTTGATGTTCTGTAGGGGGTTTGTCATTAGCCCAATGCTAACCTCTAACACCCAGGGGCTTCCACCCAACCGGTGACTAAGATCACCCAAGTATTCATCTGCAAAACCAGCAGCACAAAACATCCAATTACTGAGGTGTCATTTACTAATGTTACTCAGGATCTTCTTGTGAAATTAACAAAAAAACGTAGCCTACATTTTGAGCAGTTTGCTATATCGATGCATTACAGTAGGACTCATTAGAACCATGCGGGGATTATGTCATGATCTTTGGGGGCTTGTTTGTTAAATGATTTCTACCTCTATATATAACACCATTAATACACCCACCCATTCATCTTCTGACCACATTTTGGGGGTGGGAGGGCGGGGGGCTGGAGTGCATCCCATGCAGAATAGGACACAAGGCAGTGCCCAGATGGAGTATCAGTGCATCACAGGGCAAACCCTTAGTGCTACCTGGTGAGTGATCATGCAGAGGGAAACGTCATTTAGAAGCGGAATGAAAGTGAAGACACAGCACATCCCTGGATAATTCCGTGGAACAAAAGTCATTATTGTCATCTTCCTCATTTTGATGGATCTTCTGAAAATAACAGGGCAGTTTGTTTTCTGTGTGTGAACAGGACAGCACAAAGTAACACTGGCGCGTGGTGCCAATTAGTCCATAAGGCACAGGATAAAGACGGCAGAAGCAGTCTGAGAGGGGTGGCGGTGGATGAATCAATGACCAGTTTTCACATTTTCACTGTGCGATTCAGCCATGCTCTTTATAACATCGATTAGAAATACAGGCCGGGCAGTTCTATATACATGCCCATTTTATTAAACAATTTAACAATTGTCATCCCCCAAGTTTTTAATTTTAATCAAGGGCGACTGAAGGCTGTCAATAGGAATCAAAACGGCAAAGCTGATTTACAAATCGCAGCACTCTGCCAGCCTGCACCGTGTCCAGGGATATTTGCCAGCGCTTATTTCATACTGCCATTGATATTTCACTATTTCTGAGCTTGGCTGTAATGTCTTATGCATTTGTCATTCTGCCATATATATATTTTGAAAATACTGCAGATAGTGCTTACGTAGAATACAAATTGTTTGATTTAAATAATAATGAGAATACAATTTTATTTATTATATTCCCCCCCCCCGACTGCTTTTTCTGGGAGAGCCCTTTAAAACAGGTGTTCTCTGATCGCAGCCCCCAGATGGTAAGTGAATGTGTGTCCTCGGATAACCGGTGCGAGTTTCTCCGCTCGTGGCGTCATGGCAGAGGAGCGGTGGGGAAATGGGCGGTTCCATTTTAGTACTTCTGAGTAGCCAAACGAGGATGCTTACCAATGACGCTGACTGGGGCCAGAGCGCTTTCCCTGTGTCCCATTTCACTTTTCCTGTGCTGACATCTCGAGGAAAAAAGAAAATAAAGAAACTCTGGGTAGCGTGTGGCCTACCTGAATCTGTAGGTCAGCTTTCAGCACCGGGACGTGTTGTCTCGTTAAGTTGCACATGCAAGTCAGATATGGCTTCCTGGATAGTGCCGAACAAATCGGAGCACGCCACCAAAGGGACCAGGAATAATATCACTGGTAGGAGATGCTTACAAAACCAATGGGAATTTGTCACATTATAGCAGATAACTTGCCAGTCCCCCTACAGTCTTCTCCCACCTTGTGCCTCCTTTCTGGGATGAGCCCCAGGCTCAGCATGACCCGGTACGTGGATAAGTGGTCGGTTGATAAATGGATGGATGTAGCAAAGTGCTCATGAGCTCACAGTCAGCAAATTAAGATGACGCACCATCAAGAAAGAGACGAAACTGGTTCTAACTGTGACACAGATGACAGCAAGGGGGCAGGAAACCAGGAATGATTCTATTATTACTCTAAAATTGTGCATGTCCTTTTAAAGGGCATGGGTTGCGATTTATGGGATTCTGAATGTTTGTATTGTGTATAACATGAAACGCTTAATATGTATTTTTCTCGTGGGCTTTGAGTGGGAGCGACTGAGTGGACTGCGGTGGCATTTGCTGCGGATTTGGTTAAATGCGACCCGAGGCCCGAGGGCCTAACGGAATAGCATTAAAGGCTTCCTGAACAGCACTCCTACCCGCATGTTGCTGTCCCAGGCTATTAGAGCATCATAAGGCAGGAATGATGTGGAGGAGGTACGGCGCTTCAGGCATTTTTCTACATCGGGGGACCCAGTCTTCAGTCTAAAAAGTTTAATATAAGTTTTGCACAACAATAAATAAATAAAATAAAAACTCTTAAGTGTTCTTTACGAAACATTGTAATTGTTTTAGGTAAATATTGAGCTCTGGTACACCTATATTATCATCTCGCTTTATCATGCTGCCATCATAATGCAGAATTATATTTCTCCACTGACAGTACCTCATTACCTAATGTAGCGTACACAACTGAACTCGCCTTAGTAAGAGATGATGTATTTTATCATTTTCTCTGTTCTGCCTCAGTTTTTTTCTATCCCCCTTATAGCAGGCTGAATATCCCCAAGGGATTCAGCCAGAACAAACACATAGCTCTTTTACAACACAGGATGAAACCAATCAGCATTTTCCGTAATCACGTTATTGTAATGGCCGATGCTTGGCAGCGCACGGCCTGATAAGCTTCAAATGGCTTCTTACTTGTATTTATTACAGCACTGAAGACCATTTGACGTTGAAGATTTGGATTATTCCAGGATGGAAATTCAGGTGGATTTTTGCATCTCTTGTTACGAAGCCTTAGAAGGGATGTGTTTCGTGGGAAGAGCCAGTGGAATTTGCATGCAGTCTATTAGCAAATCAAAGTTTGAGGTCAGTTTGGCCCTCAGAGAGAGTCATTTCTTTTTTTATCTCTTTCATTTGTTTCAACCGTTTTAAGAACGAAGGTTGCAAATATTCTGTGAAGCAGGTTTTTATCATGCTGGATGTTATAATTTGTAACATACATCAAAAATGTACGTATTTGAACATTTACTGCTTTGTACAATATCGTTAGATTCCTGTTAGGTTTGAAATAATTTTACGTTCAGTTTAAAGCATTATTATTATTATTATTATTATTATTATTATTATTATTATGGGCCAAATTATGCTGACCCGAAGGCACAAGGTATTCTTACTTATTTAAAACGTCATGTAGGCAAGATACAAGGAGGCAGATAATGGAATAAAAACAGATATATTGAGTTTCTTATGAAGCAGCACTTTAACACCAATATTTCGATAGACACAGTAAATTGCCACTGAGCTGGACACGTGTTAGAGACACATTGAGCTGCTGAGGTTGTCCTTAGATTATACTTGGGCATACAGCACAGTAATTTCTAAAGTAATAAAAATAGGTAAGCATACCCAAAAATAACTGCCATTTTTCAACCTGGAGCTATCCAGGATAGCACTGAACAGCGATACAGTAGTCACCCCGCATACAGGAGCGCTGCTTTCGGTAATTGTCTGGGCACAATGGAGGACTGGTGTTGATATCGGCAAAGTTTTGCCGTGAGGAGTATCCACGGTGATTTCTGCCTGAGACGAAGGAATCGCCTTCTCCCTTCACCCAAAGTAATGGCTGAAAGAGTACAGTGCGCAGGCTATAGTGGCTCAGCAGTTAATCTCACCACCTCCAAGTCTGGCCCATCAAAATCTCCCCATGTTGTGTTGGCTTCCTCCAGGTACTCCACATTCCTCCCACTGGCCAAAGGCATGCAGTAAGGTTGATTGGTGTCTCTAAATTTGCCCATAAAATGTGAGTGTACGTGTATGTGCTTTGAAATGAACTGACATCTCATTCAAGGTGAGCCCTGCTTTGCGCCTCGTGCTCTTCAACCTCCCGCTAAATAAACTTTTCTAAGATGGATGAATCGGAGTCATGATGTAGCTCTAAATGTCTTATGCGTCTTAGCCTTGCTGTGTTTCTTTTCCCTGTTATATATCTAGATACATTTTACCGAGGCGATTCAGGTGAACAACCTTGCTTTTAAGTATAATAGCGCAACCTCTTCTTTTTGGCAGAGGACCACCTGCAGTCCCATTATATAAAGCAGCAGCACATAAACTGCGACAGAAGCCCTACGTGAGGCTATGTGCAGCACTTTACAAAATAAAAAATAAAACAGGCAGAGATCGCCGTATGTAACCAAGAATGCACAGCTTAATTGGAGTAACTTGCAGTGCCAGTTATGCCAAGTTTGGCCCCGGTCTGAATGGTTTATTTTTGGATGGTCTTACCGTACTGCAGAACACTTCCAGACCGTTATCGATCTCACTGTGCCATCCTAGATACACATGAATGTCAAAAGAGCACATTGCCCCAAAGCAGACTGTTAGCATGCTCGTTTGGCTCTGCAATAAAATCCGCTATACCCAGGCTACATCATCATCACAACGAATACAGTAATACTGCTGAATCTCTTGTAATTTTTACCCCATGTGACCTATATTTAGACTCTCCCACTATATCAGTGAAGTCATTATTATTTGCAGGAATGCAGGATTATAAAGTAGCTGGACTGTCATAATGATTTATAAGAGCCAAACACTGGTCTTGTATGAAAATTGTGTCTTCCACCGAGAGAAGACTGATCTTCACATTACATGTGAATTGGGGGTCATAAAACTGACATTGATAACTGCATGCCATCACAGCTCACACTAAATCATAATGAGCTGACTGAAGTACTCATGATGTGCCATAAGAGAAGGTTTATATCGGATATGGCCATCTGTATTCAGGCACAGATGTCCCCGATTCAGTTTAGTCAGACCTGGACAGCTATTTTTATTGTCGTGAGAGGGAGCGGTAAATATGATTGATCAAACCCTCCTCATTCTTTGGCAGCCCTGTGACTTCCTGCTGATTGGCAGTTTAGGTCTTGCAGTACAGCCTGTTAATTAGATGTAATTGAGAGCATGAGTCAAACCTCCAGCATCAGACATCAGGAGGAAACTGTATATATAATGTATAATAAGACATTTTAAAGTCAGAGGTCTGCTACTTGTTCAGTGTGATCCACACAGTAAGTAATGCATCTGCAGCATATATGGGTTGATAACTGGAATAGATGACTGAGAAATGCCGTTGACAGAAGCTACGTAGGAGACGGAGACAAAGGAATTTGCTGCCCATTAAAAAAATGATTTCTTAGTGCTGCTTGATTGGTTGCTGCTTGCTGCCATTATGACTCATTATTAGTTTTTAGCTGGCTAGCTGATTTGGGCCCATATCTGGCACCTGCTCAGGCACGTCTCGTGCTTCCTGTACTTCTTTAAACAGGCCTCAAGTGATGCGGGCTAATGGGACAGATGCTCCGCGACAGACACGGAAGAAAATTTGGCACGGGACCGTGGTGCCGGGGGTCATCGTTGGCCTCCAGATGCACGTCTAATAAACTTGATTCATCTTAAAAAAAAAAAAAAAAAAAACACGGCCCTTTGATGCATGAGAACTCGGGGCGAAACGAGGCCTGAATCAGGAGCAGACAGGAGAACGACCCTTGCAGAGCAGTCACAATGAGGTCACTGGCGAAATCCGAAGGGTATACGTGTCGCTGTCAAGAGGGCAATGAAAATAATGGAGCCCCCTGGTACAGTATGTGTCTGTCTGATTCATGCCTTCAATTACAGCCAGATAAGGCAGTAATAGATTTTTTTATTTCGTACTTAGTGTACAGTGTGACAGTTGCAATATTGACACGCCATTCTTGACATATAGGTGAGTACTATCTCACACAGTCATTCTAGTACGGTAATTTATACTTGCATTTCTTTTGCAGAAGAAATGCACGCTGTGTAGATCAGATCTAGCCCAGTCCAGTTTGCACGATTTACTGTGATATAATCATGTCGATCATTATCGGAAATCCCGATTGTTTCATTTAAATGGCATTCGATTGGATACTCATCCAGCAGTCTATCTTTCATGTGTGCTTATTCACTACAGGGTTATGGTGTCAACTGGGTATGATTTTTTTCAATAATCATTTGACCTCCATTTAAATATTCATCGCGTGCTTAATTCAGGACGGTGCGCATGTGTGGTGCCTGCTTAAAAAAAGCTTTTCCCCCAACACTGAATAAAATAAAATTTAAAAAGCAGATGCAAGACTGGGTTTATTCTTAAGTCAATGGAATGATATGTATGAAAATATTCTTCTCACCTTAATGTCTGCAAATGGAACTATAGAGACCTTTTACAGAATCTGTCAGCCACTAAAAATACGACTTTATTATAGGTACATTGCAATGAACTCTATAGAGTGTATTATTATAGATAACAATAATAGTGATAATAACTACTCAAAGGTGAATTCCACCATAATTCTGCAGTCTAATTTATTTGTCTTTATCTTTTTATTTTTTTTTCCTCCTGGCAAGAAGACCATCACAAGTAGGTGGTCTTTTCTGTCAGTTCCCACGTAGCTCTTTGGCATCTTTAATGCATGGTTTTTGGTTTAATGTTTTTTCTTAATATATATTTTCGTATGAAAAATCTGGCTTAGAATAGTTAACAAATTGACTGAAAGAAGATCTCACTGATTGATTAATCGATTGATGGGGGGGGGGGGTTACATCGAAATGGACACCCGGAAACCTTGACGAGTTTGTAAATTTTACAAATTTCATAAATGTCACCTTGTGATGTCATAGGGTAAAAGAATCGGTTCTCAGAGGGGCATGTAATACAATATAATTTTGAAATCTAGGTCATCATCTGGCAATGAACCAAATTGGCTCTGTATTACTTTGGAGTGGAACTCCCCTTTAAGCCTATTTAAAGTCATTTAAAGCAAAATGTTGGACCTGTCACACTATTATTAGCACTCACATATAATTTGTTGCTGTAGTTTTTTTTTACCGATACATGTGGCCAGTTACAGAATACAGAACCTAGTGTAGTACATTGCACTCTATTGTTCTTATATTAATCATAATATTCATTTGTTTGCCTAAAACATACCCTGTCATCAAGATTTAAATCGCTCTTCCGTAAACTCAATGTATTGCTTTGACCTTTGAAATAAGTGAGGTTTTATGAGGCTAAATAACTGTCTACTTGTTCAATTAATCTAGATTTACTGCATGTTGCTTTCTTATTGGTTATCAGTACTGCTACAGATCTTGTATACGTGTGCTTTTGCGTCAGACGTTCCAAAGGTGTCCTGTCTCCTGTGACAGAGTCCTCAGACATGCAGATGGCAATATATAGGTCATTTATTATTACCTTAGCAAACTATACCAAACTGCAGGCAGCAATTACTCTCTTTCCTATTCCACTTAGAGCCTCTTAAGTTTGAGAATAGATTTTAAGACACAAATAGCATTTTATAAAGCTGGATTTGATTGGTTCTAAAAGGCAGCTCTGTCGAAGTTATTCGACTTGAGATTGACCAATGATCGAAAGTCTTTCTGTCCTATAGATGTTTTCAGTAGGATCGTGTTTTGTCCTCATTTCACTTTGCATCTTTCGCTTGGCTTTTATAAAACATATGTTTTCTCATAGAGCTAAGAATAACGTTAAGTATTCGCTATCTTTTCTATTTTTGCAGCCCTTTTTTTGTAGCTATGGATTAATTGCTATTCTAAGAATAAGTCACGGCAGTGATGAGGATATCAGGAAATGTACTTTTCGCCCGCCTTGCCAGTTCTCCGCCTTAAAGCAGGCCTCGTGCCGTTACGTGAATATTCACTGTGAGCAGGCAGGGTGCGTAGCTGCCAAAGCCAAAAGGCTATCACCTGCGAGTTGGAATTCTGCGATGTGGACGCCCCGCTTCCGCTCTCCCAGCCATATGGGGAACTGTAACGTGACTCTCCTCTGAGGATTCGAGGAACAAAGGCAGTGACAGGCTGCTCCGCAGGACTTCTCTCCACCAGAAGTAAAAACATATTAGCTGTCAGTATTAATTATTATAACCCTGTATGGGCAGCAGATTAGCATTTTTGACAGCCACAGTTCATGGAAAAATCGAGCGGCTATAAAGTTATATTCATTCTGCTTTATACTGTAGATATATTTTAAATACCCAGTTTTGGGCATATGGCTTCTTTGCTTGCCCTGACATGTGCTCAATTTTTCTGTTCTTCGTAACCTCAGCTGACATACCTGCCAGTACACGTCATCATTATTACACGTGACCATCACGAGTAAAGCAAAGTCACTGCAGTTGTTGTTTAATCTGATGTCCTTTTTTTTTTTCTTCTTTTTACTGCTGCCTACCTTTTCAGGAAGTGGAGGTTTGTACCCATACTTATCCATTTACTGGTGATTTCCTTTTTTTTTTAAAAAATAATGTTTGGTCCAGTGTGTGTCTGCTTGGTAATGCTGTGTAACTTTGTGATTACAGGAACCTGGAACATGGAACCCTGGCAAACCATTCGATCAAGGTGTGATTACAATTTTTTTTGTCAGTTTCATATTTTGCAGTATGTAGTTATGTGCTTATAAAAATATTAGCCCATGGTGGGAGATGCATGAAAATGGATGTTGACTATGTTATCTTAGCATATTTACATTTGAGCACAAGAGGGGGGAAAAAACATCTTTGGTCATTCGTTAATCCAGGTAATCCATCCTCCCCTCCCCAGCCTTGTAACAAAACACAATGAACAATGACACCAGTTTCACCTTGAAGTTGTTGAAGAGCATGGATTGAGTTGCATTGTTTCGCTGTTGCTGAGCAAAACCAGCAACTGCAAGACAAATCTAGATAAAAATGACCAAACTGATACATTTAAATATGTTTTCATTTAAGAGACGCAGGTGTTGATTTAAGTTACCTGATTCATAACAGATCTTCTGTCTACCCTCTTCTATTTACACTACTCTGACAGAAGTTTTGAAAACGTACGACATTTACAGAATCTACCTTAATCTGTCGTAGCTTTTTATCATTGACTTGCTGGAAACATGCCCACATTGTTATGTCTATGAGGGTAAAATGAAATTATGGGGCAGTCATGGAAGAAGATAATCTTTGAAATCCAGTCCGGGCTTTGCATAAAGCCCCTAACGACAAAGGTCACTTTAACCATGGTGATAGGCATCAGCCTTGAACATGGGCTTTGACAACCTATTTAACATCAGCGATCTGCTTAGTATTTTGTGGGACGTAATTCCATTAGGGAGGACTTTGCTTCCAGGAACCGAAAGTGTCATTAAGCTTCAGAGTAGACTTCCATGTCATTTAATGACATTGGAATTCAAATCAGTTTTGCCAAACGAGTTCCCGAAAAAAGGCCATTGTCATTCACTCGCCACTTTATAAATCAATTAGCTTAGCACTGTTTTTTGTATTGTTCAGACTGATGTTGATTTCCATAGGAAATGCATGGTGTCACTGCTTATAAGAAGCATAAAGAGCTAGCTGAGCTAGCGGTAGCCTTCGAGGAACATTGGCGTTAAGGTTAATCTCAGCAGTCAAAAATTAAATTTTAAGCTTGAGTTAGCTGACTCCCCAGAATACGGGCATCAGCACACACTAGAAGAATCACTCTATCGCTGAGCTACATGCAGCTCAGCTCCTGTCTCTTTGTATTCCAGCTCTGGATCCCGCCAGAGATCCCTGCCAGAAGGTGAAGTGCGGTCGGCACAAGGTGTGCGTGGCTCAGGGCTACCAGACTGCAAGCTGCATAAGTCAAAGACAAATGAGGTAATGACTGAATGACCACTGTCAGCCACGGAGGCCACATGACTTTGAAATGTCAAAGCAGGGTGTTATTTTAGAATTTGTTTCTTTGAAAAGCTATTTGCTTATTTGATTTATTAATTTTATTTTTCATTAACTTTACCTATCTTATTATAGGCTTTTTTTCTGACTGGCTAGCAGCTAAATGTAGTGATGCCGATTAGGATCTTCCACGTCTGGCTACGTGACATGTCTCGCATGACACACGCTGCATTTCATTAGCGCCCTGATGTCGTATTGATCCGTTTATCCGCTTTATTTGCTTAGCGCACACTTTCGTCTCTCGCTCTGGCGCACACGCAGAGCGCCTGCTCGCTAACCGGTTTTGAGTTACTTCACAAATGTCCGCTGTGCAGTACGCTGCAAGGCAGGCAGGCCAGATCAATCCCAGCTTCTGACTGTTGCCATGGTATCCCACTGGGATGCATTCTGTAGCGCTCAAAAGACAGTGCGTTGGTCATGTGGTGGGTCTAAAATACAAAAGCATTGCTTCTGGATGTCAATTGCTGCCCATAGCTGTGTTTAGATTCCTTGGCTTGCTGTGACTTCTCCACAAATGCACGATACCTGTTTTGCATAGTTACTGCTAAAGGTTCAGGTTATAAGAGCAGATTTCTTTAATTATAATCCTTTTTTTCCAGAACCATCTATATTTAGAAGAGGGCAGTGATTGTGAAGGGATGCATTAGCCTCAGCTTACGAGTGCTTAGCCTAATTACGATCGTGTCGGCACTGGCGAATTGAATGTGTCTTCTTGCCAGATGTATGAATGAATCAAGTTGTGTGTCTGAGGGTCTGCAGAATGACTGTGCGACACTGGCTTTTTCAATATGGGAATCTGGCAGTGGACGGAGATGTAATATAATTGGATCGGCCTAATGTTGTTTTGGATAGACAGTTGTGGAAATTACCCTTTTTTTTAACTCCCCGAAGCTGTTGCGGGAACTGAACTGGCAAGAACAATGAATGGGAAGAGGGATGGCCTAATTTATTCTGACATTTTTTAAACAAAATTTCCTTTGTTAGATGATGCTGTTGGAGTTTAAATTTAAATGTAGCTTTGAGTTTCAGATATGAAACTAAATAAACTAAATTTAGATGGTTGGGAATATAGGCTCTGTGTGGACTTGATGAACATAATGCTTGAAATAAAGCATTTTATTACATTCCCTTTATTTTAGCCTATCATCTAATCAGATTTGTTTTTCTACTCAGTGTTAAATTACTATTAATTATATACTTTGTATCAAGCTTTTTGTGATTCAGATTCACCAACTGCTTCAGTTTTTGTTTCACAACGTCTATACTGAAAGTTTACATTTTTTTACATATATCTGGTGACTTGGTTTCTGGTACAAGGACCTTGACACTAGATGCATTTTGCACCCATAAGCTTTGAGGAGATTATTTACACCTTGTCGCCAGGCTTGTTAATCAGTGTTACCCGAACGGCAGACTTGCAATAGTATAGTGTAAAATGCAGTACAAGAGGGCAGTTGAGTGATTGCCAAATAACACCCTAATAACTACATTTCCAGAAACACTTTTTTTGGATCATCAATATTGTTTTTAGCCACATACATTGGGAAACAAGAAATTACTGCAGATTAGTGTGAAATGTCCGAATTGAGGCCAAAGCTCATTTCCCGGGTGCAGTGACTTCCAGGAAGAGCTTGTGTGAGATGGCTTGTGTAAGAAGGCCTTGGGCAAGTGCAAATGCACAAAAAAGTAAGTCTGGGCTGATGTTTTTTTTCCATCAACACAGAAAGGACAATTAGACCAACAAAACAGTAGGAAAGGCCTATTCAGTGTAGTTCAACAACCATTGGAAGGCAGCGAATGGCAGCCACATCGCTTTGGGCTTGAAACAGAAAGGGACCCTCTGTTCCTGGTTGAGCCACAAAGACGTCGTCCCCTAGGAGTTGAAGTCCCTTCCGCAGTAAAAAACCAAGACTAGACTGACAACTACCTGCTGCAGCCGGCACACAGACCTCGCACGGCAAAACAGCTAAACCTAAAAATACCGTACCCCTGAAAGCACGCTTGTAATTACGTAATTGCACGACATTTTGCTTTTTGACTTGCACAAGCAAATCACTCCTAATCAAAGCACATCTATAGGTTTTTATTTTTACGCATTATTTTCCGACCAGAACAGAGCCTTTTTAAAACAGTGTTTTAGCCTTCCGTAAAACCGTGAACGACTTCACCGACGGAATAAGACTGACAGGAAGTTCTGGAATCAGCAGATTCCACACACATCATTTGGGGAGGGAAAGCAATAGTCCTAAGACAGGAAGCAGCTGCCTTCCCTAAGAGAGATTACCCCAGGTAATCTCCCCGACTCAGACAATCAAACTAATATGCATTCTGTAAGCTTTAAGCTGCCGCCCAGGCCCCAGAATAATACGTCAAATATCAGGATACCAAAACGGCTTTTTTTATAAAGAGCCACTGGATTCCCTATCTATAGGCTGTCAGCTCGAGTGAGCCCACGCAGTGTCAGGTAGTCATGTTAATTTCCCAAAGTGAAAACTGTATGTGACACCATCTTTACTTTAATTTAGCTGCACTGGGAGATTCTTGATCGCTTGATTGATACTGAAGGAGAGGCTGGGTGCTGCATGTAATTCCTCCATATTACCCTGGCCTTCATTCGATTAACACCCGCTTCCCACCCCGTACCCCATTTTCCTCCCCATCATTGTCTCCCATTATTATTGCCGTTATTACCTGCATTGCAGACCCTTCCATCCTTAACTTTCATAACTGGAATTAAGTAGAACTGCTAACCTTCCAAATCTGTGTTGCATTCTTAGCCCAAGACACATTTAGGTGGTCCCAGGAGTCAATTTAGACCATTTTTCTTGTCTCCCTGCTGTACATGTGATCTAGTTCTCACTCTTTGATTGCTCTGGCAGCAGCTACAAGGGAAAGAAACATTGGGAGTTTTTTTTTTTCGTGTTTAAAAGCCTCCATTTCAAATAGATAGATCAACAACTCTGTGCACTGAATATTTTCATGGAATTTGCCGCATTCAGGTGTGCAGTGGAGAGCTATTAGATTATACTAATCAGTGACAGTCATACGTCTGTGACCTGTGCCACTTTTCAATCTTTTTTTTGTCAGTCAAAACTATTGTCTGGGTTTTTGGACCACTTTAAAGTTAATGTGTATTTTTTGTTATTAGGAAAATTTCAGTATTCAGGCTTCGAAGCGTATTCTCTTAGTCTCGTTCAATTATCTATGACCTCAGTCATCTGTAGAATGTCTGAGTGGGGTCAAGTGCTTCGAAATCCTTTTACATCTTCGAAAGGATACTCATTTAGTCTTGTGATCAAAGACTGCTATGGAATACTAATGACGGGTGAAAATAGGGCTAATGTTCTTCAGCATTTTTATTTCCAATGAGCAAATTATCTAAGTTTTAACAAAAGTTTTTTTTTACATTACTATGCTTTCAGATGAGGCTTTTGTTGTGCAGTAGGTGGTGTTCTCATTAAATGATCATGATATATGATCTTAAATAAATGTTGGCATCGATTAGTCTTGCAACAGCATGGCATTATTAATCTATCCATTTTCTGTAACTGCTTGTCCTGTTAAGGGTTCGGGGGGGTCTGGAGCCTCTACTGGAGGCTAAGGGCACAAGGCAGGGAACATTCATGAGATGGATCACCACGCCATTGCAGGGCACACTCACACACATGCACATGTAGGGTAAACATATCCTTATGTGGACCGCTCATTCATTTCTATAGGGAAAATGCTAATGCTAACTATGACAACCTTAACTCCTACCCAGCCCTAACCAT
>JAODUD010000050.1:443154-464590 GCA_026784285.1 Stomatorhinus walkeri | reverse complement strand
TGAAGGTACACTGAATGTTCTATGAATGCATTGTGAAGGTACACTGATTGTTCTATGAATGCATTATGAAGGTACACCTAATGTGCTATGAATGCATTATGAAGGTACACTGAATGTTCTATGAATGCATTGTGAAGGTACACTGATTGTTCTATGAATGCATTATGAAGGTACACTGAATGTGCTATGAATGCTTTATGAATGTATTATGAAGGTACACTGAATGTTCTCCGATTATAAATGCATTATGAAGATGCAGTTAATGTGAAGTGTTGTCAGAATGTCTAGAAAAATGGAAAAAATGGTTCATGATGACACAAGGTTTGATCTTTTTGGCCTTAATTTTAAAGAAGAATGTTTGGTGCAGAGACAGCACAGCTGGTTATCCAAAGAATATCATGCCTGCCATTAGGCACTGAGGTGGCAACTCTAGTCAAGATAGATGGGATAACGACTGATTCCAAATATCAAGTTACGATGGGGAGGGAACCTCCTTCCCACTGTCAGAAGGTTGAAGATTAAGAGGAATTTCACCTTCCAACATGATGACACAAAGCACACATTCAAGTCAACAAAGGATTGGCTTCAGAAAAACAAGATCCATCTTGCAATGACTCTGCCAGGTACCCAGACCTTAATCCCACGGAGAACCTCTGGCATGACCCAAAGCAGGCTGTGCACTGCAAATCCACAGGCAATTTGAGCTTGGAGCTTGGATGTTTTTTTTCCAAGAAAGAGTGGGATAAAATAGCAAAGTCCAGGTGTGCAAAATTGATAGAGACATATTCAAAATGATTTGCAGTTTTAGTAAGTGCAAGGATGCTTCCATAAAGTGTTACTAGGGGAGGGGGAGCATTTACAAACACAGCTTGTTGTGGGGTTTTTAATTGAGGTTATTTGTCATGCTAATTATTTAATTGTTTTTCTCTTTTTTTGAATTTTGCTGATTGCACATCCCTTGACTTCTGCTTTTGCAAAACATAAACTTGCAATTTCAATAAAGACCTTTTGAATTTTTTTATATCAACTGTAATAATGTGGAATTTATCTTAAGAAGAATATCCATAGCTATAGGTACTGTGTAGGTACTGTAAAGTGATACATTTTCTCTGCTAAATGAACTATACCTATGTAGTTTATTGGGAAAGACAGAAATCCCATGTTAGCCAATCAGTGGATCCCAGTTCCTAATGGGGGGCGGGATCGATACCCTCACCATGGCGACTGGGTGCAGTGTCTTTTGCAAACCAAAAGAAACCTGTCTCAGTGTGAAACAAACTGTGACACCAGTCACAACAATCATATTTGTAGGTGAACAAAAGACATCATGCTGACCATTTCACCGAATTATGTCCTGTGCGTACCTCGCTTTGTGTCCTGTGTCTTCCCGGAATTCACACAACCCTGCATTTCATGGAGAATAGATAGAGGAATGAAAATTTCACTAAATCCAATCCCTAACAACAGCAACTAAACTTGAATGTACTGGGGATGGTCTGCGGGGCTGCACATCACTGGGAATTGATTACCCCAAAACTGAAGGAAAAGCAAAAGATGAGCTTATTACAATACAGGATAGGAGACCATGAAGAATGGATGTATTTTGCTGCAAGAGGCCTTGTGGGTCATTCATCTAACGATCTATATGCAAGATTCTTATATACTGCAAACGTTTAATCAAAAATGTCAGTCTAATTGAGTTCATTATGCTAGAAAATGTACCACTGACCTGCCAATCATTTCATCACCTATTGTCAATGAGGTACCGGCTTCAAAAAGAATGAAAAAAGCAGAAAAAATGACACCATTTAAAGTAATTGAAGCTCCCTCCTGCATATTTAATATTCTTGTCATTTATGTGGGGTGGCCACAGTCTTTGCATGCTTGTACTTTGGCTCCTTTCCCAGTTTATAATTATATTAATTTGTGATATTTGTGACTCCGTGTGAACGTACCGATCACTGCTAAGTGCAATAAATGCCTGGTACTGTAAGTATGACTCCGCAGGATTTTGATTCTGAAGCAGGAACTAAAGGATACAATTTATGGGCAACATTCTTCACAGCGGTGCGGAGTCGCGGTTCAGGACGCTCCTTTAACCACCGACGTATGATGCCATTATTGTCTCATTTAGAAAATTGTGCTTAAACACAAACTTGACAAAGCTGCATTATCTCTGACACCTCAGAGGCTATTCTAATGTTTCATTGTTTACAACAGACAAATCAGACGGAATATTTAACATGCAGTCTAAAAGCTACCCTTTTTCATAATGTGCATCATAGTAGTTCACCAGAATAAATGCCCATAATCCTTTGAGCTTTTCCAACACTATCTATTGCTAACCTTTACCAACTGCAGTCACACATGTTTGATAATTCAATGAAAAATCTCTAAATGTCTATATTTAGCGTAGGTTTTTAGTCTTGAGCTTCACGCTTTAGTTTTTTTATTTTTAAAATGAGCCACACCAGGCTTTATGAAGACTTATCTGCAGCTGTGGTCCTGTCTTTACTCTCTCTCTCTCTCTCTCGCTCTCTCTCTCTCTCACTTACCTGCTCGGTGATGATGTGAATCGCATTCTTGCAGCTGGGGGTCCTCTGTACCCTGTGGTCTGTGTGAAAGGCTGGCCAATAACTTCCATCTAACAAAAAAAAAACAGAAACAGCTGAGGTTGATTTTTTTCTCTTCTCCTCTCCTTTGCCTCATTGTTCTTCAAGCAGAATGAATTCAGCTTTTAAACATTTCTGCATCTTTGGAGTATGTCAAACTGTAGCCTTTTTCTCCGTGTTGCTTCATTTCCCCATGAGGTCCAGGTCAAACGTGAAAATGCCTTCGGATCACGATGTTCACTTCCTTTTAGGTTGCATATTGTTTGGTCCCCCATTTCAGCTGAATGGTTGAAAAATGTATTAATAAGGCTGTTGCATTGATTTGTAACATTTTTATGACAAAAATTTGGTTCTTCTGTTGCATCAGTGTGGTTGTTTATTTTGACTAGATTTAAAAGCTGCATTATGGCGTACAGGAGCATATTTTTATTATGAGATCTAGCACCATGGCACAGTGATAGTCAGCGTACTAATACCATTAGGGTTGTGAGTTTGATTCCCAAACCTGGCTCTGCGTGGTGGAGTCTCCTATTCTCCCTGTATTTGTGTAGGTTTCCTCTTGCAGTGCAAAAACATGCAATTATGTAAATTAGTGTCTTTGAAATTGCCTGTGATACGTGAAAGTGTGTGAATGTCCTATGATTGTGCTCCATTGACGGTGTCCCTTGCTTTGTACCCTGTGATTCCTGGGAAAGGCTCCAGCCCCAACACTGCACTGGTGATTGAATATTAATAAGAGTATCTTCGTAGATCCTAACCCATTTATAATGAACAAGTGGCAAGTTTTAATGGAATCTGATTTTCTGAGTTTCCTGCTATGCAAATAAATCTGCAGGTGTTCAGCAATTTTCAACAGACATATCGCTTCAACTCACTAGTGATCAAATGATAAGAGCCAAAAATCATGCTAGATAATTCGTTATTAATCTATTATTGACGATTAAAACCATTTAAATTAAAAGTATATATATACACACTGTTAAACCATATCAATAGGGCCTTATTCATACTAATAATTTATAAATAATTTGTATTTTTAATAATATCTCAGGAATACATGCATGACATTTCTTTGTCATATTTTATAATGGTGTCACAGCCTTACTGAGCTGATATTAATCATATTAATGAACCAAAAACAAATTTCCATACTGCAACTGTTTTTTTCTCTTTTTTTCCTAATGCAAAATAGCAAGACTCTCATTTTTTTTTATTAGTGCACGTCCTCAAAGCATGCAACTCATATGCAATAACAAGAATACTACATACCCTGAGGCACATCTAGACCCAGAAACTAATGAGGATCACGCTGAAATTAACATCGGGCTTTAGTGTTAAACTTCACTAAAGACCGCATGCGTCAAACAAACACACATTAACTTGCAGGCTTTCTGATGGCTTGAGGTGCAGCGTTTGCTTAATCTCGAGAGAACAACCCTGATATAACTGACAAGAATGAAGACGAGGGGAATAAAATGCCTGATGTTTAATTTTAGACTTACTGGGATGACAAAATCCCTCTTTGTGGTTTAGACGTCCATATGTTCCTGAGGTTTAAAGTAGTTTAGCCCAGATTTGCTCTGATTCAGTGGATTAAAGTAGATATTTGAAAGGTATAATCTAAGAGGATTTTGCCCGTCAACGTGTCGTTACTTTCTAAGTTTGATGAATGGAGGATGATCTCTTTTTTCTGTGATGCATGAAATAATCACATAACTGTCTGAGTGAGGCGTGTAGTAATGAAAGAATTCATTAGATTTAAAGCACTGAAGGGGACATTACTGTGATTTAGCACATACTTGTTAAGATATATTTTAATGTGCTGTTTTGTGGTCTATTTTTTTTTTTTAATCTCTCATGCAATATTGGACATTTTTAATTACATTTCTCTGTCCAAAGCTTTTCATAATCAGTTAAGAATAACAAAATAATTAGCATTCGGTGTAATAATTGCATTAAATAATGAAACCAAAATATCACTGGTGATATTGTATATGGACTGATTTGCATAATTCAGGCGGGAAGTGATACAAAAATCAAATTTCTGAACACTGAATTACCTGACTAAGTAATTAACTACATAGTAGATAAACAATATTTAATTAGATGTTATCCATTATGATGGCTAACAACATATAATTCAAAGCAGGACTCTTGTAGAGCAGATATTGTGAGCTGTTGTAGGTTAAGGGTGTTTTTTTCTGTTGAACACATTTTCATCTCCTATTTCAGCACTGACTCATTCTTAGCCAACCTGTCTGTATGCAGAGGGACTGAGACAATCAGGAGAGGGAAAGTCACGTGACCAGTGCCTTCTCTGCAAATCAGTTCCTCCCCACCCTTGTTGCTGCTAATGTTTTGTTTTGTCTCAGTCCACAGAAAACAAGGCTGCAGTTTAGACACCAATACCCATGTTTACATGCAGTACTTTGAGTCCATATTCCCCCTTCCATCCATCCATCCATCCATCCATCCATTTTCTGTATCCAGTTGTCCTATTCAGGGTCAATGGTGTCTTGGAAGCTATGGGTTTGCGCACATTATTCATGCCTATAGACAATTTGGTGACTCCAATTCATCTGTTTTTCCACTGGGGGGTGGGGACTGGAGAACTCGGGGGAAATCCCATGATGACACGGGGAGCCTCACTTCATTGGCCTCGGTTTCCAGAAAGCTTCTTGCTGCCTTTCTTTGCGCCTGTGGGGTTCTTACTGAGCCGAGGTTTGTTCTTCATAACTCCTGGGCTGGGGTTGGCCTTCCGAGCTACAGTTCTTCTGAGGATCCATTTTGAACCCTGAAGCTTTAATCTAAGCACACTCCGAGGTAATGAAATCCCCCGCTTGCAGCCATAAATAAGGTCAAATACATTTGAAGTGAACGATAAGGAAATTCGGCCCTGTATCAGGATTCTCTCACTTTGACAGAGCTGGTAAAGGTTATGCCTGAGAAATCCATTCTTTATTGTCTTTATTTCTGTAACAAGTTCTATTCAATGGGCCTCCCAGCGCTTTTGAGATATTTCAGAAGATTGGTTTCAAGGGGGGTGTTCCACATACAGGACTTCATGCATAGCTGGGGAAATTGTCCAATTTAAGTTAGTCTAAACTACATGTAAGTGAACGGAGATAAAGACTGTTTAGCTCAGACTACCTTAAATCTGACAAGTGATCTGACTTAGCAAGAAATCTGTTTTGTGGAACACCTCCCTGGTTGGCTAACAATATCCTAACTGTGCAATAAGGATAAGATGTGCAATATTCTAAATGTGCAATATTACAACTGTGCAACATCTCTTCTATGCAGCCATGCAATAATTTGCTTAATTTCAGCCATCATACTCAACAGTTCTGGCTTTTGACTCCATGCCCTCATGACTTACTCATCTAGGGCTCTAAACCTATATCAGTTTTTACAATGAAACTGTCGATAAAGAAACATGAATATTCCTCAGCTCAATACAAACCTTGTCTCAGATAAAGGAGTATTGCTTTGCTTTTGAGCTTCCCAACTAACCGTCTGCAGAAAGTCAAGACATTTGCTCATTATATGATTTAGGACTCAGATGGGCCCTCTTTTATAACTTCTTAGGAAGATGCTCAACCTGAGATGTAAACCAGGGGTGTTGGAACCTGATCCACGGAGGACCGGTGTGGGTGCGGGCTTTTGGCATGACCTCTCAATCAGCCAATAATATCAGCGATTCTCAACTCCAGTCCTGGGGACCCACTGTTATTGGCTGATGGTGAGGTCATCCCATCCGAGGTTCAGGTTCTCCACCCCTACAGTAAATTATCTTCTTATACTACATTTACTTGTTTAGCTTATACTCAACTAACACCACCAAGGCTACTCCTCTATATTCATCTATGTTCACCCAAATTCTGTAACTGTCTTTCACCATATCACAGGAAGCACAGGTCATGAGGCAGCATCAGTGCTTGTTGAGATCTCATCTATCTATGTAAATGGAAAAATGACTTTGTAAATAGTACACTACTTTGAAAATGAAAGCTCGGGCTAAACAACAAGATAATAACTAATGATCTTAATCAACTTACAAATCTCTTGAAGACACAATCACTTTGGTCCTACCATCCTTTGCTTTTGCCATGCACGTAACTTCTACTGAACCTATGTTCTAAGATTAAGTGGAAAAAGAACAATGTCTACTAGGAGGATATGGATTTTGCTTTGCTTCATTTGAAAACCTCAACCTTTCAACCGAGAGAGAGAGAGAGAGAGAGAGAGAGAGCAGCTCCTTGGGAGCGAAGAAGGGAGAGAACTATGATGCTGGCGAGGATGATAAGGTGCGCGTCTGGCACACATCTTTCTAGCTCGGGCTTCATAAAGCCACGGGGGCTTCGTTTAATCCGAAAGTCGTGCGTGTCAACTGGAACAACCCAAACAGATCCGGTCTAAATCACACCACAAGGATCCATAGTAACTTTGAATTAACCCGGAGTTAAATCACTCAGAAGAGAACTGAGCTTCTACAGACACATCAAAACATATTCAGGCTATGGATATGCCTGTACTTACATGTGATGGTTTCTCTAATTATAGCAACGTAGCTTTTAATGTACCGGCTAATTATAGCGGCATGAAATATGGAAACAATAGCATTAAATGAAGGACCGGTTATTTAAAAACTGATATTACGATACAGAATAGCATGTCCCATTTAGGAGTACACTCTGAACTGTTATTGTCAGAGTAATGCTGCTAGTTTATAGCGCTGAATATTTTATATGAGATCTTTGGTTTATGTAGGTTTCTGGTGGGGGGGGGGGGGGTTGGGGTCCAGCCGCACAGCATTCTGGGACTGTAGATGTCAGCCTACTGGTTACAAACAATATGTAAACTGCCACCCTTTAGCTAATATAAGCCAACTTTTTTTCATCAAAGATAAGTGCAAGTATAGCACTTTGAAAATTTATTTTTTTCCCGGTCTAGATTAATATTTTAAAACTCTGTGATAGATTTTGTATAATAAAAGAAACACACAGCCATATGCAAAATCAGTGAATCTATCTCTGAAAACAGCCTGATTAGTCATTTTCAGCAGTGCTGTGTTGCTCCCGTTAATCATAGCTATTAACATTGCAAGGTATTTCCTTAGTCACTGCTAAACCCAATGTTGCCTTTATAATTGACTGTGCCCTCTCGTATATTATCATGTTCTGTGTTGTTTATCCACCCAGTTCCTCAGGCTAACAGGATGAGTCAATATGAGTCATATTAACAGTTTATCACTTTAAGTGGAATTCAGCTTATATGCCTCATGCTAGTTAATGTGTGACCCATTCAACTGATATTAGGAGTCTCTGCTGTAATTCTGTGTTTTGAGCAGTGAGGCCATTAGCGACGGACAGACAACTTATTTATGATTATAAGTGGCAGTGAGTGGGGGAGAGAAAGTGGAAGCCATTGACTTCTCGAATTATATCCTTGGTGTCAAGATCAGAGTCATTAGCAAACCACATCTCAGCATGTTCTTTTGTGGCTATTTACAGAACATTAAGAATCATTAGTTCTTTTTGCACGAGATCTTTACACGAATACACAGAGGGCGACACACATTAGTGAAGTAATACATCCATCGTGTTTCATTTCGCAAGGCACGGTCCCGAGAGTCCAGTTCTGACTTTGATTACATGGTACATGTAGTACCATTTGGCGGAACAAGCAGTGGCCATTTGTGATCTATTTCTGGACACCTACTTCAGGATGTATTTAGAAGGATAATCGAATGAAACAACAGGGTGCAAAAGTGCAGAATTATGCTGCGGAGTGAACATATGCCTTGACCATTAGCAGAGCGGCATGACTTCAAGCTTTTAGTGGCGGTAGAAGCGAGGCGGGGAAATGGGGCTCTTGGTTCTAGGGTAGCAGTTTAACACAGCAAAGGGAGGATCTCTTGGTGTGCTGGGCCTGAGAGGTGGCAAAGGGCAGAGCAGGGGTATGTACAGGGGTGGAGTCACAAGGGGACTAACCCAAGCTGATTGGCCCCCTCACCTGTCACTCAACAATTCAAATCATATCATTAGCTAAAATTAAGGTCGGCTCCTATCCTTGAATTATGGCCCCTCTTATGCTGCTCACCTTAAAAAAACATCCTAGAATTCCCCCCCGCCATTATGTTATGCGCTTGAGTGGCTCTGTGGATAGACAGTGCGATGGGCATCTGAACCTGCGGCAGGTGCACAGAGGCATCGGCGACGCAGCTGTCCGTGGTGATGAATCGCTGGCGGCAGTGATGCCGGATAGGCAGCCGGCAGGTCACCCTACAGAACACGTCTCTGTCACTGCCAGGTACAACTGCATAGCATATTTCGGTTTAGTTTGTCCTTTCGTTCTTCTCGTTAATTAAAAAAACATCGTAAATGCGAAAAAGAAATGGAGGAACAGAAGGTAATTGATTTGGTAACACTTTACTTAAAGCGGTCACCTACAATGCATTAAAAATACCTTCATGATACATTCCAATGTTCAGTAAAAATTTTAATAAAGCATTGCAACATATTCTATTGAAAGTCATAAGGCATTAGAGTGTTGATTGTAGTACTTCATAAGCTCCAATGAAGCTGTGATGTATAATGCACTGTAGGTTATAATGCATTATAATTCTAGGTATAGAAATTAATAAAGCATTACAGCATCTTCTATTGACAGTCATAAGGCATTAGAGTGTTGTTTGTACTGTTTCATAAGCTCCAATGAAGCTCTCATCGATAATGCACTACAGGTGCCTTCATAATGCATTATAATGGTCAATATAGGAATAAAGTATTACAGCATCTTCTATTGACAGTCATAAGGCGTTATAGTGTTGATTATAATACTTCATAAGCTCCAATGAAGCTGTGATCTATAATGCACTATAGGTACCTTCATAATTCATTATAATGGTCATTGTAAGAATGAATATAGTATTACAGCATCTTCTATTGACAGTCATAGGGCATTATAGTCTTGATCATAATACTTCATAATGCATTATAATGGTCTGTATAAGCATTAAGGATGCTTTGTACTGCATTATAAAGGTATCTACAGTGCATTATAGATGAGAGCTCAATAAAGCATTCATAGTGCATAATAAACATGACTATGATGTGCTATGCCTTTTTATAAATATTTATTGCTATGTTTATAATGCTTTATGAATTAATTCATAAAATAAGGTATGGCATTCATGGAAAGTGTTACTGGTATTTTTAATTACATTTATATTGCACAATTGTTCGTGCGTTGCTGATGGAGCAAAACCGCGCATGGTACAGTAAACTGATTACTGTAATTTACAAACTGAACTTGCAACAATTAACGTTGTGATGTTATGGATCGAACAGAAACAGAGCTGCAGATTTTTCATCATCTAGCTGTACTGAGTTTCTATGTGCAGTTCTTGCTAATATTTATTGATAGAACCCTCTCCGCGTTCGCAACCAGCCGGGTCAAAAGTAGCTAAATGCTAACTAAATATTAGTTAATTTGCTCCATAAATCTGCATCTATAGCAGCATTGGTGATAGTTTGTTCGTCAAGCACCTAATTTATCTGTGAAACGGGGCCATGTCGTATCCATTGGGAGGCGCAGAGATTCAACTCCATCAATTGCAGCGACTGGAATTTCTAAATCCCGTGGTGGTTTGCTTCGGATCGGGCTAGACCTTCGAAGGGTGGGTCCTTCCATCACGTCCCATGCTCTCAGCTGGAGCTGTGCCCGTTTAGCTTGGACAGACAAAGCCTTGCATCAGCATATTTCATTTTTTTCCCCCCTTAACGATCTCGATAAATCAATGTAAATGTGCCGCTGAAGATTCCAATAGTGCTTATAGCCTTGTTTCGCCGCTAACTATTATGCGAGAACCTGAGAGGAACAAAATTGCCTCTCACTCGATACTGATTTTTTGTGCTGGTGTATTCCACAAAAATAGTATTTTCTTAATTTAATTTCTTTTAAACGACCAAAGGTTTTTTTCCACTTGCAGACATTAAAAGCCAAGTTTCATAGGATGACGACATCGAATTAAAGAATATTCATAGCAGTATGATTTCTAGATAGCCACTTTGACCTGAACTGTCAATCAGAAGCATTTTATTCCGGTCTTTATTCCACGCATGTGTCTTCATTTTAACATCACCATGCAGGGTTCTGCTTTAAATTACTTTTAATTCTCCCATATAGAAAAATCGTGCCACACTGAAGCAAAGCCTCCGTTTTTATTGGAAGTCCAGCATGAATTTCAGCTAATGCAAAAGTCATTAGGGTCAATATAACCTTCATCCACTTTGTATTTTATTTGGAAAGATACCATCCTTGTAATTAATAATGAGCGACCATTTTAATGCATGTATAAATTTTCAGGCCTGTCCGTATTTTGAAATTGTAAACACTGTAACAGCTTAGAAACATTTTTATAGATTCAAAATATCAGTTAAAGATTTAAATGCTTAGTTTAGTTGGTCTGGTAATATGTTAGTTTAATATTCTTCCAGTATAACACAATGGTGACAGAACTATTATAAAAGAAGGCAGTTTGAATATGTATGTTATGAAAGATCTGGCATTGCCCAAGTGTGCAAATGAAAGAGTAACATGACTTGAGACTGTATTCAGCTACACCATGAGCTTCTTTCTTCTTGTGACAGTACTAGTAAAATTACTGTACTAGTAAAATACTTCTGTTAGCTGATGCTGCACTTGGTCTTGATAACTCATTCATGATAGTCACTATTGGAATATGTCCAATGATCTGTTGTATTAGCTTAGTCAAATGCTCAAATGTCTCCATCCATCAGGCTTTTACTAACTGCATATCCGTTGCCGATTTCAGAAAACTGAAGACACTGGGTGGGCAACATTTTGGACAAAACTTTCCAGCTGTGTAAATGCATTACATTTGTAGCTGTAAGTAGCTTTGAAAACAATGCTCACGCTAACTGCATATTGTAATCTAAAACTACACTCAAAACGTAGCGAAAAGGGAGCATGCTATCCCCTCGGGCTGTTTAAAGATCGGGATTGAGGTGTCTGTCCTGAAACGGGTAAATCACGTTGGAACGCAGGTGAAAACGGAAACATCTCACTGGAGAGCTGGACCCATGATTGAAAGGTTGCAGGGGTACGTCACTGCTGGAGCATAAGGGAATGTATTGAGGCCTTCTTGAAAATAGCACAGCAATGCAATAAACACACTATGTGGCCACTGACATGAATGGACAGCAAATTCCATTCGCTAATACATAGAAGTATAGTTTGCATTGCTACTGTATAATGGAAACAAATAAATCTTGCATAATGCAGATATTAGCTTTTTAGCTCCCTGTTATCCCCGTACCCCAGGCTCTGTGTGCCCCGGTTTCCAACAGATACTCCAGTTTCTTCCCTAAGCCCATAAAACGCGAACTTTACGTGAACTGGAATCTCTAAAATGCTTATAGTCTGTGAGCACCGGTGAGTGTGACATGTGACGGAGTAGCACCCCATCATGGCTGCCCCCTGCCTCGTGCCCTGTGCATCATGGGATAGGCTCCAGACTCACCGTGACCCCATACTGGAGAAATGGTTATAGAAGATGAATGGGGGGATATTTTTGTGGACACAGAGACTAGAGTACATGGACAACCTTCCTTTTATACTTCCTGGGCTGTAATTCTATAAGTTGAATCTGTGCCTAGAATGACATACTTTTTATTATTTTTAATACACATTTTTTACCTAATGCCACATTAATCCTGTAATTCTAAGTAATACTGCCAGCTATACAGTATTAACTTCTGCGAAATAATGTGAACGTCCATTCATTAACCTCACAATATATTTTGGCGAAAGTAAACTTAAGTTTCCGGAAGTTATAAAGGCTGTAGATTCCGCCGTCAGAACCTTTTTTTTTTGCCGGCGCTTAAAGACCCAGCTTTCTGGCTCAAGCACATTAGTAAATCGCCATTCCGCCATTGTAAGGCAGGAAAGTTAAGAGACCGCAGGGTCCGGGGCTTAAATCTAAATTCCTATCCTTGATCATTTTAGTTAGTGATGAAGGGAAAGAAGCTGGAGTTCAAGGGACTTCAGGGTGTAAATTACACAGCATTAAAAAAGACACATAAACCCTTTCATTCATCACTGTTGCTGCAGATCCAGCTTGTTCCTCAGTGAGGATGATTTACTGCAAGTTGTCTATAAAGTTGGTTCCTTAATTGGTTCTATTGCCCTAATTTATTCCACCTGGCTGCAAGTTTGTGTCCATATTTATTTCACAGAGAGGACATAGGTTGTTTTTTGATTAGTTTTAATGACTTTCTTAACATATATAACATGAACGTATATGTTCAAAACAGTTGAAAAACATATTTTTATGCCAGCCTTGTGTTTAGTATTTTAGTAATCGTTTCAGAATATAAAACAACAGAAATACCAAAATATTTTTGGTTGCATTTTTTTGTCAATCACATTTTTGCACAATTTTTTTCACATTTGTACTGACGACCTCAAGAAACATTTTTTTTTTCACTGCAGGATATCAAAGACCACTTTTTTTGTCTTAAATATTCTTTCTTTTTAATCAAAAATGGATTCAACAAAGTGAAGGAAGCCTACTTCAGTCAATAAGTTAGAACCACTTAGTGTTTCTGATCCCCAAGTCAATAAAACCTTCTAATGAGCCAGATGTCTAAAAAAAGAGAAGAAGCGGCTTGTGAGAGGTGGATTGATTGACTCGGATGCATTTGCTGCGACAGCGTTTAGCTTTAACGGCGGATGCAAGGTGCAAGCGCCTCTTCTGAAGGGCTCAGCGAGAATTTGCAGGATCTCAAGGCTCTCGACGGCATATTGTGTATGGAGGTATGTATTTACTGGGGCACTCTCTGTATACAAACTGAAATGAAGATTCGTGATGTTTTCCCTGAGAGTGGCAGTAAGCCAAATCGTTTGTACAGCATACTGAAAGCGAGATAATCAGCATGCAGCTGAAACTTCCCCTTCTGCCTTACGGATCACAGAGAAATGAATTGCTGCAAACAGACAATAACGGTGACGCACCTGAAACTGTTTTCATGCTGTCACCAAACATACCATTAGCTAAGCGAGCTTCAGACCTCAGGGTGTGTCTTCGCCCCCTATTGTTCACATGAGAGAGGTTCGCCCGGGATGACCCTGATATGGTTACAGGAGGCTTTCCTTTAAATAACCGGAACAGATATGGCTTAGTTCAGACAGTAGTGTGCAGCCGTGGTCACTGACTTACACTTGATCAGAAGGTGACAACGTCAGCGCGGTACTTAACCCACAACGCTTCAGTAAGAAGCGTTTCGAAATATGAAACAAAACTACATACTATGTCATTCGTACCATGAAAGTGCGGCATGAAAAAATAATAAATACGGCAAATGAAGTAGCTAGTCGTTATGTATGTGTCAGTTTGTGTGATGTATGGCTACAGATAGGATAATACGTACAACTATAAATATCTCTACAGTCGGTTCTCCCAATGCGTTTTGTTTTTGCTGCCGGATCTCCCCTCACGCCAGACGGTCTGCGTTCTGAGGTGACTTTTACCTAAGCCCCCCCCCCCCCTCCACCTCACCCCCTCCGCAAGCTTGTCAATATCATCTCGTGCAATCCGACCCCCTCTGGCCTCGGCGGCCTCTGAAGTCATCAATCCTGGTCTAATCCCGGCCCAAAGGAAATCTATTTGTTCTGAGCTCACGTCCACGGTGGCTCATTTGTTGCGCATACGGTCTGAAACCTCTTCCCTCCCCTTCTCCATTAGACCGGGAGCTGGCGCTGAATGACTGCAGGAGAGATGTTCCTGTGTACAGTGGGTTTTACAGTGGTCTCACCTCCTAAGAAATGGGGAGGGGAATCTCCTTGGAGAGGATAAAGCAGTTTAGCTGCCCCGCAGGATATATACTATAAAGGGGCCTGAAAAGGGGGCCACTAGACAACAATTTTTACCATCGCCAACCCCCCCCCCCACAACAATTTTTTACCATCGCCAGCCTCCCCCCACAACAATTTTTACCATCCCCAACCATCCCCCCCACCCCTCGGTTGACAGCTTTAGACGTTGCTACCCCCAAGCCCCCAGTCAACGACTACCCTAAAAAAATAGGGGGGGGGGAGAACCGCTATTACCTCACATACCCCAGGAGTCCATGGCCATGCCTCTGGGAGTGCAGGAATTCGCTGGACAAAATAAAGAATACAGAATAAAATAATTGATAAATGAAACAGCCAGCTAAAGATGTAACCGTGCACATGTGCACATATCGCACGAGCCAGGAAAGTGTGCGATATGTGCACAAGGTCAATTTTTGTTCGGCGAGAACACAAAGCGCAGAAAGATCAGACGTCCGGCTACCCAGGGCCGCAGCCCTAAGCGGCCAGCGGAGTAAATAATGTCGGAATAATGATGTTCCTCTAGGCTCACAATGGCTACACGGCCGTTTTTTGTTACTCGCTTTTGTGCAATTTATAACCACTGTATATTTACCACATTAGGCATAAATTGCGTTCGCAGAGATATCCTACTTCTGCCTACTCATGGCTGACACTTGCCAATAAATATACCGCGTATTTAACGGCCTCTAACATCTTATGGGTAATCACAGCATATGAGCACTGTAAGTCACTCTGATCAATGGCGTACACCAAATTAAATAATAAATAAAGTCGAGGGAGGAATACACTTTTATTGCGTTGGTTGGCCGGAAGAATGGGACAAAGCAGAGCATGTCAGTTGAGCCAGAATGTTGACCGGGGCTGCTGTCAGGCCGAACAGCAATCCAACATAATCTTAATTCATTCTATTGTGTATTATTTCTAGCATTAAAAGTCCCATTTTAAAAACACTAAACAACACATTCTTTCATCAGTATCAGACACTACTAGGCTGTAGTGTGCCTAGCTCTTGCATATTAAATAATCAGGCAGAGAGTTTCCTATTTTTTCACTTCCGTTGAAAAGCCATTTGAAATTTTTGCACAGAGACAAGACAATCGGCCTTTTAAAAACCGACGCAGGAGACCTTGTACAGCATAGCACGGCCAAGAAATGTTACAATGATGCTCTTCCGGAGCTAGTTGTCTAATCAGGTACTGATAATATGAGTAAAAGAGTATCAGTCAAATGCTGACCATCTTCTGGTATTATTCTCCATTAAAAGCTATTGAAAATGGCTATAATAATAATAATTTTACTGCTCGGTAATCTCATATGCACGTCTTTCCAGGAAATCTCTGTAAAAGTTGCTACTTTCTAGAAATTCCATTTATAGCAGTCGATTTTTTACATCCATTCGTCTTAAGTTTCAGTGGTTCAGGGGTACCTTGGCGTGCTATGTATACCTTTCAGCCAGCAAATTAATCTAGGTTTGCTCGAGAGTAAATGGAAAACCCCTGTAATTGATTGCACTTGAATGAATCAGTTTAATCTCCTTCATGCAGTACCCGTGCTGATTGCCCAAATCAAAGAGCAGTGTATGTAATCCCAATATTTTCTTAATGCCTATATTTTGTGGGCATTTTATGATTACATAGCATATGTATTTAAAATGATCTTTTAACAGTCAGCCTGTAATCATATTAGCTTTTGTATAGTCTGACGAGAATGTCATTCTTGGGAAAGAACTGCAGCTGAAATCTGAATGGCAGCAGGAAGGCAATATGGTTGTTGGAGCTGTGTAGAATCGAGAACTGCGGATCACTTGTGGCAGGTGCCTTAGTGACATCTAGTGGCGGCATGCGAAAGAGCACCACACTGCCATTTTGTTCTTTTGAACCCGGATTTGCAGGAGGACCATGGCACTGAGAGGAAGCTAACGTTAAAGCCCTCATTCTCATGTGTGTGAAAGATATCAGGGTCACAAACACCTGGGCAGCAGACATTTGCATAATTAGTACGGCCTGTGCTGCAGTGTCCACCACATGCATATGTGCATTGTCCTTTACCCAAGCGCATAGAGACAGATACAGGAACATGATGAGCAGATCACAGTGTCTCTAGGTCAACGTTTGTACATTTAATATCTACGTCTGATGACCAGTTGTAGAAGGGACTGGTACTTTGCATCATGTAGCAGTGCTGCATCTAACTATGTACATTTTTTTAAAATATGTAGGATGTGTGTGTTATTTCATATGGCTTCATTTTTTTGAACTGAACGAGGCAGCGAAATCACCTTATGAGTCATAAGACAGGGCCTGATGGCGGCCAATCAGGAGGAGCCGTCCGTCATGCGGGGCTAATCACAGCTCCCTGGGCAGCTTCGACCCTCCCCCGCGGAGGCAGCACTGGCCCCCGGGAGCTCTCCATTTCTGCTGATTGCCACTGACAATGTCATCCACCCCCCTACAGAGTGCAGAGTCACTCTCCCTACGAAAGTTCATGGCTTCAGTCTAGATTATTCCCAGTGCACTTCAATACACTTCCACTTTGTAAGGAGTTAAAATATTTGCGTCCTCGTATTTCACGCTAATGTTAGTAATAGCATGGATCTATCGTGAATTACCTACTGTCTTTACAAAAAAGACTTGCTGGTTAGGAGAGATTTATCGATCTTAGTTTTATTCAAACGTACGTCGCTAGCTTTCAGTTGTGCCCCGCAAATATAGGACAGAGGGGTCACGGAACAGAAGAAACATACAGTGCATTCGAGAAGCAGACATTAGCTACTGATGCGGCAGGAAAGAACACGCGCGTTCTGGATATCTACATGGGTGTAAACAAAGTCAGGTGACTTCAGCAAGAGTCATGTGACTTTAGAGCGCTATTTTGGGAAGGACTGATATACAACATGAAAACAACATGAGACCTGCAAGTTTACCTTTTTCCACCTGACCCTTTTAATGACTGTAGAAGCCACCGTCATCAGGCTACAAACATTTGAGAAAATTAACATAAACTACTGAGAATTAGGTTAAAGTGGATCTTGGCACACACTGTAACATTGAGACTTTGACCATACCACAAGTCCATCTCCCATTCTTCTGACAACACATATAATGCGTAGACGACAGACACTTTTACTGTGGCTCAGGTACGGCCCATTTCACATAACACACACAGTTCTTTGTCGAAATATCACTTTGTGTCACAATATACATTAGATGAGGTTCCCCAGAGAGCTGGGGTGTGAGTCAGCACATTTTTGTTCATTTTTACAATAAAACATTCAAGTTCTTTAAACTTACTATCAAATAAAATAATAATAATAAAAAAACAACAACAAACGTATCTACAGAGACATGTGCAAGAATATACATTTGGTACTAAGGCAATAGTTGTAATTCCACAGGACCAACACTGTGAAGCTGTTTTGTTATTCTCGATGTTCAGCCAGATGCTGTTCCACATTCACACAACAGGTTGTTGGCTCATTGAATTTCAGAAGTCCTGTATACAATTTATAGCACCATTGTAGTTCCCCTCTGCCTGTTCTTCCCTCCCGTGTGTATTCCAAACCACAGAGGCGGTATCTGGTCAAAGGCCTGAATGACGTTTTCTCTGTCGTTTACCATTATTATCAGCGTAGATTTAAAAAATAACACAAAGGAAGAAACAAAACAAAAAAAAAAACGAAATCCCTTATTTGGTCAAAAACCAGGACCGTTGAATGTAGCCACGCAGGAAGAACCAGGTCTGCTGAAATGGCGTCTGATCCGAATTCATCCGTCGTCGTTGAGAAAATGCATTCATCTGCTTTGAACTAAATCGACACGGCACGAATTAGCCATACCAGGAGCCTGTGGTGAATTTCCTTTATGATGTGCTATAAGTGCGCAACAAGATCACAGTACTGCAGTAGCAGAACAACACAAAGTGGACACAGATGGAAAATACAATTTGCACAGCTCCACATTGTTTTTTTTCCCCTAAACATTTTTTTTGATGGACATGTGCCACAGCTGATAGCAAAAGAAGCAGCGAAGCTTCCTCTCTATCCATCTTCATGCATGAACTCATCATTTATACAACAAACAAAAAAACCCAATAATCATCGAGACAGTTTTGAGATGTAAAATGCTGCTTTAGCTAACAAGTCTGTGGGCATCGAAGGCATTTGGAATTGATCACAACGTGTACGCTCTTTATGGGACCTTTTGGCTTCACACCTGAAGTACATTTTGGCTTGTAGCATTTGTGAAGATTAAAGTTGCCATCAGACGGAATCTCCAGGCGCCGTTTTCGCTGGCCGACGTTCTTCGGTTTTCTCGACGTGTCCAGTGGCGATTAAGCACGGCAGAGGTATACAGTAGCAGGGATCTCCTGCTGCAGTCTTGATCCACGTCACTCTACGAGGGTCTTTAATTCATAATACTAAAGCAGAAGAACGGACGCGCAGGTATCCAGCCAACTTTTAACATGGACACGTTGTCAGGTTTTTCATGTTAGAGTGCGTGCCGAAGCGAAATACTTTAGATAAAGGCAAGAAATATTACAAATACCGCACAAAAAATAAAGACCCTTTTCCACTTTATTTTTATATGCTCATAAATGTAACGCTTCTTCATCTGCGGGGTCCGTGTCTCATCAGCTGAGTCAGAGTCATCATATTGATATGACAGCCTGGTGCAGATAGGGTACCGCATGGCGCTCAGTCAAGTCACATGACCCTTTCCCAACGTCCTTCCCAGCGTAGCATGGATGTCACTACTTGACGTCTGTCAATCACCTCTAGTCTCTCCTATGAAGGATACAACTGTTTTATTTTGGTTTATCGTCAACTGCCTTCTCCTCCCCCACCAGCAGAGGGGGCGTTTCATTCAGCCTATAAAAAAAACTCGGGGTGCTTTGAGGTTCTTGGATTTTTTTGTTTTTAATTGTTATTTTTTGGTATGCAGGGCTTCCTGGAACTTGGTGCTGGTGTATCGTATATGGAAGCCCTTCTTGCTAATGGTGTCATCACTATGGAAAACCAGCAGTATGGTGTCACCGGCAGAATAGATCTCCTCTCGGGGCTGGAAACAGGACAGGAAGAAGAAAACAGTAACTTTTGGGCCCCCTTAATGTAGTGACCATTTGTGACCAAAAGGGGGCGCCACACAAATATGTGATTTTAGTGGTGGTAAACACCAGTACTGCTTACCCCTGATCCACAGAAGCGGCCCAGCCTCTGGGCCGAACTGTCGTAACCGTCGAACAGCTCGATGTAATCATAGCCGCACTCCGCTTCCTCCTCGACCTCGAACGTGGTGAAGGTCAGCTCAACGCTGTAGCCCTTCTCAGTCGTTATCCTCCACTCGCAGTCCATGTGTCCTGGGTAGTTGTTATCTCCAAACTGAGAGTGGGAGTACAGGTTCTTCTGCCTGGGTTCCGCCCTCAGTCTTCCACCGCACTCTATGGGACATGCAACGTGGTCACATGACCAAACAAGAACCAGGCCCCGAATCCTGCCACGCTGTATTAATGCAGATGGCTTTATATAAGACAACTTTTTGTATATTGCATTCAAATATTGCTTATATCGTCCCTATACGTTGCTGTTGCTGTTCAGAAATGTCTACACATAACCTTGCCCTCAGCAGTGGCCACTATCAAATTAAAAGATAATTGTAATCCAATAGTTCTAGACATACTAAAAATGGTAGAAAAAAATCAGAGTAGATGTCCTGTAGTGTACATAGAGTATAAATATATGAATGATTATAAATCTATTTATTTTTAGTATTGGAATATGAGAGTTTCCAACATTCATGTATATACTGTTGCATGGACTGGATATTTTTCACCGTCAGTGAAAAATGCCGTTTCCTCCATTTTTAGGAACAAAGTAATTTCGGCTGAGGCTGCAGCTATTAGCCAAGCCTGTTACTAAAAACCGCACAATGAGGACCGGCTGCCAAGAGCAACCCCAGGCTTCCTGGAACGGGCAACGTCAGAGGTGGCGATCGGGACCCTGTCTTGTCCATTACGCAGCCAGGAGACAGCGAGACCAAAGGCTTTCATTAGCCAGACCCCAACCACAGTGTCTTTTGAAAGGCAGCCTATGTGATAGTGGTGCCTGCTGCCTGTTCTGTTTCATAAGTACCGCTGCTCAGTTTTCAGACAAACAACAGTAGACAACAATGCTTATGGAAAAAATGATAATTATGTGTGTGTTTATAACAACCATACTCTCTCTGCGTCCTGCTTGCACCTTATGTTACGGACTGCCTCATGCATATTTTGCACAGAATGCAAATTTATCTATAATTTATTTATACTTTATTGTATTTATTGTGCTTGTATATACAACTCTAGAATACACTGAGCTCACTCTCTATATATATATTTTATTTGCATTTATAAATCCTGGTTTAATCCTGGTTCTGTTGTCAGAGGCTACACTGTGCGGCAGGCTGCTTCCAGGCTCAAAGTTTCTAAGACAGCAGTACACAACAATAAGGTGAAGCAGGAGACACTGAGAACGACCAGGAACCAGTCTGGCAGAGGGCAGAAGTGACTTTCTAATGCCAGAGACGACCATCAACTTATCCAGCAGTATCTCATAAATCGGAGGACGACCTTAAGTGACCTTCAAATAGAATGGGAAACAGTAAGTGCAGGTGTGAAGTGCACTGTTAGGACAGTTTGTACCAGGCCCCTCGAAGCAGGACTGAAAATCCATAAAACAAGGAAGAAGCCCTACTATATCTTTCACAGCTGTATACCTATATATTGAGAAAGAAGGAACTTAAAACGTTGCTATTGTCTCAATTTTTTCAGAGCTGTATTTGATTTGCAGCTGGTCAGATGCTGACTGCATTTCATTGGCTCTGTACCAGAACTCGGCACAACAGCAATAAAGCTGAATCTAATGTAATCAAATCTGCACCACGATTCCA
>JAODUD010000050.1:432614-443054 GCA_026784285.1 Stomatorhinus walkeri | reverse complement strand
CATTGGCTCTGTACCAGAACTCGGCACAACAGCAATAAAGCTGAATCTAATGTAATCAAATCTGCACCACGATTCCACGATTCCAAATCCAGGCCTTGTTTTCAGTTCTCCCAGGTAGTTGGTGTAATAATTACTGATTCTGATTGGTCAGAGGCTTCACACCTGGCTCGTGGGTAAAGGAAGGCTGGAAAATCAGCAGGGCTCGGACCTCGAGTGATTTGAATAACCCTGTTATGCAGTATTAACGCTGGTTTCTACTCTTATTTAGCTGCATTTTTTAATGAGATCAAAATTTGGTAAAAATGTAATAATGTTAAATCTGTTGGTCTGTAATGCAGTGATTTGCTGCATGTAATTATTTTATTTGGTATTGCAAAATGAATGTCTGCCTAAATAGAAAAAAGCTGATTAACATTGTCATTATTCCTAAATTGAATTAATAATGGCACAGCCACTAGATGGCACTAGAATATTTAAGCTCTCTTGGGAAATTTACTAGCTAAAACAATGGGACAGATGAAAATGACCTTACTGTAAATTGAATTGCAGAGGTAGAGTCAGAGGTGAAGGGGAATAACTATAGGTGGACAGGGGCATTGTGGGAAGTGCGGTAAGTGCACGGGTTGCTCTCACACCCACGGCAAGGCTGACCTGTGGAATGAGTGGCCTGGAAGCCAAGCCTCTGCACGGAGGCGTCGGAAATGAACCTGAGGTACATCCTGCTGCCTGTGGAGACCAGGGGCTCTGGGAGTTTACTGCCGCACAGGCGCCCGAGAATGGCTGCCTTGTCGCTGTCGCCGTCGAAGGCCTCCAGGTGGTCGTAGGCGCACTCCTGGTGCTGCTCGATCTCGAACTCGCTGAAGGACTGGAAGAGGGAGAGACAGAGGGCCTTCAGCGTTTCTGCCTGCTCTGAGTTCGCTTGTCGACCGTGCGGACAGCATTATCTTACAATGGTTCTTTGGATCTAACGGAAATAACAAATTAAACAGGGAGGGGGGGGGGAGTGGAATTTACTCAGAAGCCCTGAGGGATCTCTACAGATTTCATTTGCTGTGTTTGTGTTTGTCAGCCCGAAAAGAGGCTTCACTGATTTCTGAATCTTCAAACTAGATCTGAATAAAAAACTGAATACAAGTTAGGTGTACGTGTAAAGAAGATTAAATAAAATACAGTTTAAAGTTTTTAAAAGTAGCTGTGTCACTTACAGACATCCTGACAATCCTTCTAAGACAAAGATTTAAAGTTTTATACAGTAATATATTTTATTTTGTTTGGCTACTTATGGTTAAGGTTAGGGCTGCGTAGGGGTTAGGTCATCGTGTTGGGATTAGAGTTTTCCCCATAGAAATGAATGGAGAGTCTCCACAAAGATATAATTACAAACCTCTGTGTGTGTGTTTGTTATATTTATATTACATTGTGGGGACCATTGTGTGTGGGATGAACAATCTTACAGTTACTGTTTGAAATCACTTCTGTTCTCTGTTTTTCTGTAAGTTTTAGTATCCTACACATCATCACCATTATATTTAGGTGGTAAACATTAATCAAGCCCAGAGGGGGAGTCACGTCTCAGTCAATGTGCTAACTGGGCTGTACACTGATCCTGTACACCAGCCATCGACAGTTTGGCGAGTCTGTTTCACTTTGGCAAGTGAGCTAAAGACATGCATTCTCCACACATGTAGTGCCAGAGCAGAGACTCGAACCCCAGCCCCTGAGGTGTGTAAACCACTGCACCGCCATGCCACTCCCCTCTCTGGCCTTTGCAGAGAAACATGACCAGGCTCTGGGAGGATTACCCCCCCCCCGCTGTCATCATCAGGCATGGGGGATACTCTCTCATAAGCAGCTAACCTTGTGCAGGTTCAGGCTGGGGAAGATTTAAATGTGCCACGCCATCTGTTTGCCCCCCCCCCCCAGTCTTCAGAGCAACTTTTTGAAGCACCTTTCAATTTTCATACAGCCATGCTATATATCACGAGGTCGTACGTGGATCCATTTCAGAAAGACTGCGGCTTCTTGGGTCTTCTATGCGAACAGCAGAGGCCATTTCTAGACTGGGTGTGGGGGGGGGCTGTTTTCACTTTTTCACATGGCTCTGTTATATCTAGCTAGTGAAAAAGCAATCTGCCCACATCCCCCATTCCAGATCTGAAGACCCAGAACTGTTTGCAAAGACTTTGTTTAGTTTCTCCAAGGAAGTTCGTGCTTCCTAGCTAAAATCCTTGGAATTTCATTCTCAGTCTATGTGGGACGGAGCAAGGTGCAATTCGGTGATGAAATCCGAGAAAACAGAGCCCCCCGTTGTGCAAATAATAGTGTACAGCGACAGCAGAGCTACTCTAATCTCACCAAAGCAGCCCTAGACACCGACAGCTGTCCTTGAAGGGCAGCCTATATAAACCAGAAAGATTAAAAGAGCACAAGTATGAAAAAGCAGAAACTGACCGTTTAAGAGAGCGCACTCGCGGAAAAATACGACAAAACGATTAATCCGGTGACAGCCATTATCTGTTTTGTCTTTCGCGAGAACTGTCTTGCTGTCTTTGTGTTTCATGATCTTATTATGATTTACTGTGCATGGAGCCTTTTAACCAGACTACAGCTAGCTGCTTATATTATGACATATCTCTCTGAAGGGAAAATGTGCTGGCAGAAACGGCAAATTACAGTCATTTTGTGGAAATTGTGTACAAATAGTTTGTGCAAAAATCTTCATTTGTTGAATGATTTTTGCTAATACATTGTTATATTGAGTAACCTGATCCTTGGGTACCCACAGACAGTCCACATTTATGCTCCCTTTCAGCTCCCTGTCAGACAGTCCACATTTTTGCTCCCAAGGAGCAAAATCATGGACTGGCTGGGGATTCCTAAGGACCTGATGTGGGAAACACTGATGTAAGAGTATATAGCATATGGAGTCCTAGCCTGTCTTATATGTCATCTGATAGATCCATCATTCATCCTGAATTGGAAAAAAGATAATTCAGTATGAATTTCCATCCATCCATCAATCCATCTTCTAACTGGTTATCCTAATCAGGGTCACAAGTGGGGGAGGGGGGGCAGGGTCACTGGATACTTCCCCAGACAGAACAACTCCCAAGGCAGGGGTAAACCCTGAATGGCAAGGCTGTTCATTTGAATAAAACAAACATAAATAAAATGTAATTAATCCTGGCCCTGCAATGTCAGGACAGCTATATGAGTACTTCTACCCTGTCTTCCGTTGGTATAGTCCAGATCAGATATATATCACACACACACACACACCCCTATATTTTTGGTTTTTCCCGAAGCGGTGTCTGTCCCACTGGCAAGCAGGAGACTCTGTCCTCTCCCAGTGAGTCCAGGAAGTGGAATAATGCTGCAGATGTCAGTCGCAGTTTTTACATATAGTATACGCCGGAGCCACGGCCAGATTTGCAGTCCCTTTTGTGATGGCTGAAAGGGGAATGCGGGATGTTTTGGGGAGGGGGGGTGGGTTAAGGAGCACTCACGATCTTGACGCGGTGGCCGGGTGTGGCGGTGATGTCCCAGATGCACTCCTTGCGGCTGGGGTACTTGTCTGGCCAGTTAGGACTGCTGATGGCTCCACTAGGGCTATGGATTTTGTGCTCGCACTCCGCTGAAACCACAAGATAAAGCAACTGAGTTTGGACACACAAATACAGAAACTAGGCCACTTCCCGGGGCGACCTCACGCCTCGTCTGCTCCGACGGATAAGCGCTTCCGTTTAATGGCGAACCGTGAAGTCATATTTCACCAAACTACCTGCCCGCGCATTGGTCATTATCCCGTCCTTCAGGAGAATTTCTCAAAGATATTATCCGCATTTTTTTTCTGCTCACGGCAGAAAAATCTGACACGCAGCTGAAATTCATCCTGAATTGGAAAAAAAAATCATTCAGTATGAATTTCCTGAAAGACTTTGGCAGCCAGAAAATAAGGATGGATTCCATCCTGTGGAATATTGCTGAGTGAAATATTAAAATCTACAGAAAGTAAACATAAACAAAGCAATTATATGGAACTGATACCAAAATATAACAAAATATGGACTAAGATGCTATTATTATGTCATTATATTATTATAGACAGCATGCTACTATCAAATTGCATTTCCTGAAAAAGTGTACTGTATGGAACTATTAATATTTGTCTTACCATCTTACTGTAACTTGTGTCAAAAATAGACTTTCAAGCGATATATGAGTAAAGTGAATGCATTTACCACACTGAGCATGCTCAGCCGCTGCCCAGCCAATCAGCTTCCTGCCACTTGCTAAATAGTGTTGCTTAGCATACAACAAACATAAAGCAAAGATCACATACTTCCTTAATAAGGGAAGCTTGCAATTCATGATCTACAAATACTGTCTACTAATACTGTCTACAAATACTGCTATGAAACATTTGTGCCCATATATAAACACATATCACCAGTGTTGGGCATTTCATGTTCAGAAGTGCATAAATCCAGACCAATGTTTTGTTTCTACCGACCTGTTGAGTACTCTGTGATTGTGGTTCTTTATGCTTAGTTGGTTGGTAGAAACAAAACCTTGGTCTGGATTTTTTTTTCTGGACCTGACATGCCCAACACTGCATATCATGTAACCCTGGTTACAAAGTAAACACAAAATGTGAGACTGCCGTTGCATGTTTTTCAAATAGTTTTGAAGTTTGACATCATTATTTTGTAAATGTTAGCTTTCTTTGTTATGGGTGAGTCAAAGACCTATGCTTAAATCGAGATATTAAATGCTTAAATTATTATAATTAATATTTTACATTCACTGAACTGTAATGATTTACAATCGAATCCATGTTCATGACAAATTGGTAAGGTACATCTAGTGAACAACCCTTCACCTTATACTGGATAAGAGCTTGGGAGAAAGATGGATGGATGGATGCATTTTAATTCTGGCACCAGCACAATAACTCAGTGTCAGGTGGTAGGCAGCATACCTTAGCAGAAGTATGAACAACATTCATGCAGCAGATCTCTCACTAAAATATTGATGCTGGCAAGTGGCACGGTCTTTCATCGTCTACATTTCCCGGAGGAGCGAATCGACTGCTAGACGTATTTTACTCCCCGCCTACTGTGTTCCAGTTGGCCAGAGCTTTTCAAGGAAGAGCATCAACTGGTGACTAAAACCTCAGCTCTCTCCCTGTTGTTACTTCTGAAACCTTCTAAGGGTCTTAAACTAGCGACAAATCCAAAGAATGTTCGGCATCCCAGTTTCCTTCTCTAATTACTACTTGTTGTTTACCTCCCACAAAACAGCCCAACAATACTTTTTTTTTATCAGTGAAGAGAACAGTTTAAGTCGCAAAAAACGGGGTGTATTAATTAGTTGGTTAATTAAAAAAGGTAATGTACAAGTCAAATAGCATTAAGTCTACATGTAAGGGTTAAGACTTTCATTTTGAAATTCAAACTTTTTCCCACTCTTTTGCATGTCTGTCATATAGCACTAAGTCTGAATGGCTGGAACTAGACTTTTATTTTGAAATCCTTACTTTTTCCCACTCTCTCGCATGTCTATGAAGTATCATTGCATCCAAATGGCTGGGACAAGACTTTTATTTTGAAATTCTTGCTTTTCTCCTACACTTGTGTAGTCTGACAAATAGCATTAAGCACGTCAGGGGCAAGACTTTTATTTTCTACGTGTGTCCGTTTTTTTTCCCCACCCTCTTGCCAAAAGTTCACAGAAGTGTGAAGGGTGAATGTGTTTCAGATTATCTCATTGAGATAGCAGACAGGTTAAATGGGAGACGAGTGACCGAAGACGGAGCTGCGATTGTTGATATGTGCTTTAATGACAAGCTGATAGCTTTGTTCTCCCTTAATTATCCCCTTAATCAGCCTCGATCTCCCTCTGGCAGTAAAATGCATGAGCTATTAAAGTAAGAGTAGGAAGTCAATTTAATTTGCTGGAGAGAATATTAATGTGCAAGCATCAGATATTTTAGGTATCTCCTAAGCCACTGTTATTGTTGTGTATAATCATCTTGCATCTAGCCATATAGAGTTTTTAACGGTAAATGATTTGTTTATTGTTTACTTCTACATATATTCGACTCAATTTCTAGACAGTTCAAAAAACTTTAACTGTCATTGTGACACCCATAATTAATATCTTTACGCTTGGAATATGTGCCAATTTAGTACTCTTAACTCCTTTGACTTCCTAACCTATATGGTGAGAAATTTCCATCTGACTTACAGTAGGTATAATAACCTTGATAATTCTACTATTCCTGATGCTGAAGGTCCACAGGAACAGTTCCTTTTGCCTATAAAGTGGCAGATGTAGCACAGTACTCTATGGGTCATTTGTATCTGGAAGGCTATTGGCTGTTTTGTTCTGCACCTGCAAATGATTCACACGATTCCACTGTTCAAAGATGTAACGTAGCACATTGCAGCGTGCAGAAAACGCAGCATCAAAGCAGATGTAAACGCACATCTCACGAGGTCCTGTGCCATCAGGCCAACCCCTGTCTGAGTAGTAAACAGTGCAGTACAGCATGGGGAGTCTGAATTATGTTTTCTTTGGAATCCATCTGCATAAGTATGCTTTTGTATGGCTGCAGAATGCCAGATATTATGTTAAAGTCTTCCTTCACACACTAAAACCCATCGTGTCCCCAATATGACACCTTGCCTCAAACGTGCAGATGTAGCAGAACAATGTGAAATTATATCCTGCTGAATATGCATCAGCCGCTCTCACTTTCTCCAGAGCAACGGTGACCCTGTTGATTCCATTAACTCCGAAAGGTCCAACGAACCAGATATTCTGAACACTTCGAATGTTGAAAAACGTATCACCCTCCATGCGATGGAGTTCCCCCTTCAGCAGACCACTGACAAACGTCCTTTTGTTGTCCTGGAGACTGATACAAATGACTTCCATCTGTCATAAACACAAAATCACATCTGGGTGTGACGTATAAACCTTGAGAATCATACGTTATATATGCTTTGTGAGAAGTTCCACGCCCAGAAAGTCATTGGTATGCGAAAGACTGTAAAGAAAACAGTCCTGTAACTGAACCACCATATATCACTGGAGTGCTGGTATTAGAGGGACGCGACAGAGACAACAGAATCGCATCGAGACCACAGGACAGCTGCTTTGAAGCCTCAGGAAAGGCCAGATGTTTCAAATCAAACTCATTCTGCAATGACAACAGGCAACTAAAGTAGTTTCTGGTACGTCTTTCCTAGTCGTCTGAGAAACCATCTCAAAATCAGAATGAAAACACATTACTGTAATTTAGAGTCTTTTGAGTTTTATGCAACTTCAGCTCATTTTCTGCTAACGTTGAATCTCGACTGTATTATGCGCGACTGTATTTGTGCTAAGATTACTTCCTGTTTATTCCTGACTGTGGTATAATGGATGTAGGTCCTATTGCACAGGTGCCAAACAGACGTTTATCTGATAACCAGCTTGAATCCCCATTCCCTTCCCCCAGACACATACCTTCTTTGCAGTCATGTTTGTTTTCGTGCAGCACGAATCCATTGCGGCACTGGCACACGTAGCTTCCTACGGTGTTGACGCACTCGTGCTGACAGCCGCCGTTGTCCTTGGCGCACTCGTCCTTGTCTGCGGGGATTGTGGGAGACGAGTGTCAATGGCTCTGCCACGGTGAATAGCAGAGTAGGACTGGAACATATGCTTATGGGAAAAAGAACTCATCAGTGAATTCAACGCACTTGTACTCAACTCAATAAACCCTCTCCTGCAATAGCCTTGAAACATTAAGTAATAACTGGGTATATCAATATATCCTCCTGAGACCCCACCCATTCATTTATGTCCATTTTAGTGGACATTTTGTTTCTGCATCTTTTCATTAACGTAAGGAAAGATATTTATTCCTGTTGTACGCTAAAGAGGACATGCTGTGAAATCAATTTTACAATTTTAGAAAAAAATCAAAATTGTAAGATGTCTTATTTCCTCCAAAGACAAATAACCTAAAATTAAAGGACACTTTTTTTCCTTGGGTTTCAGGAGGATATGTTGATTTAGCCATATGGTTACATGATAACAGAAACCTCCTATAATAAATTACCATGTAAAAAAAACAGGATGAATGGTTTAACGGAATAAAAAGCTATTATTATGATATTGGGGGCTAGCTATTACTATTATTAGCAAGATGGAGCAAATTATAAATCAATTACTTATGTATTCAGTGATCAATGTGGATAAATTCTTACTAAAGACTGCTAAAAACAGCAAATGTATTATAAACAAATCAATGTAACACGTTAAGCAGAACCCACTGAAAGATAGCTTGTAGAGTCAAGAATACTGAGTCTTTCAGTGAGTCTTTCACTCTGTTAAAAGGAGTGAGAGTTAACTGGGGAAGGTTGATGTGGGAGAACCACTGAACCCCCCCAAGAAAGAAGACGGCTGGACGTAAGCAGGTCAAGTGCGTCCGCTTCTTGGGTGCCCCTAGTATGTTAGTTGTTGTGTCGTCTAAGAAGCAGTGCCTGTTACACATCAGCATACATTTGGAGTTTAAAAAGGGTGTTCTGCATAATCGTAGCCATCATCGCTGTGGAACCTGCCTAAAGCTTCTCCTGAGGGCTTTTTCACAGTGCGAAGATAGTTGACTTTTTGGCTGAATCCTGCAGCAACTGCAAGGCCTCTCGGTAACTCTGTAGTTCTTGACTAACTCGCACTACTCTTTTGCTTACTGCATTTCTCCTGTGAATACTGTATACAGTACACATTGTGCCCTAATGCCTTCGCAGCTGTATTGCGTATAAACGAGTATTGCACATCCAGCACTTTTCTCTTGACCCGGCGAAGCTGAAGCCAGCTGAAATGTTTATTCATAGGCCTCGGGATCAGCAGCACGTGCTGACAGGATCGGGTTCGAGCCGGGCAGCCCTCGACCAACAAGGTGCCGGATGGATGAGTGAAGATGACACTGAGTCAGTATGACCTTTTTCTCATGGAGGCCACGAAGGAGCTATTAGAGAGGGTGTTGTGTAAGTCTGTGGATTAGAACTCGACACCTATGCTCAGAAGGTTGCTGGTTCCAATCCCTTGTCTGGCAGAATTCTTTCATGTTTGGTTCCTTGAGTATATCCCTTAGTTCCAAATTCTTCCAGACATCCTGCTCCCTCATCCTCACTTGTATGTCACTTTAGACAAAACTGACTTTTAAATATAATTTCATCACATTGATGTTTCTGGACAGTGTGTTCAAACTGGCCATCCCCTTATACGAGGCGAACAGTAAAAGCCTGTCTGACAGCGAATGGATCCATTTGCTCCAACCCATACACTGACAATCCCTGATGCTCATCGTTCCTTCTCTGACTCATAAGTCTGCCAGTATATTATTGGATTACTTTTCTACACCTGACAAGTATAAATATCCCAGGTGGGATAATGCTGGTGGACACAAGCAATATTGAACTCAGGTGTGCCTCTTTGGGTAATTAAGCGAGTAAAATCCCATCGTGCACAAGGGAATGTATAAAAATACCCAACCATGTTTGAACAACATGGCTAGAGTAAGGATCTTTGCGACTGAGAAGGAGGTTATTATAGTTGCACAGCTCTGTTGTGCTGCAGAGCATATTTTCCTGGCAAGAGTTTGGTCTACTCAACCCCGTAGAGGGACGAGTAAATGCCAACAAGCAAAGCTGGTCTCTTTCCCAATTATTTGGAAATCAGTTTTAGAAGAATCTCTGTGACTATGAGAAAGGAGCCCTTGATGGGGTACAGATCTTCCACACTGTTGGGTGCATGTTCCTGGGCTGGTTTAGTTCCTTTGTGGGAAAGGTAGCTGCCAAGAAACATAAAGCTGTTCCAAGTGATGGCGAAATGTTTAATCCTGACTGAGTGGGACCTTCCACTCTGGCTCAAAGTTCCCATCCACAGGGGAACAGGTATCAATGAATATTCCGAAAAGCATAAGCGGAATTTTTATAGAAAAGATAGATTGCCCCACTGAAAAATAGGGTAGCACTTTATATGTAGTAGTACAATCTTACTTACTGTATTAATTAACCAAAAACTGTGTTATTTACATACAGGATCACATGTTCTTTCATCATTAATTAATCATAACGCTTCATGTATTTCATGCAGTTACTGTATCTGTTCATGATTTATACTTGAGTAGTAACTAAGTTACTAAGTTACTTGTACCCCCTAAGTAAAGTGCACCAAAAATACTAAGGCATTCTTCTAGTGAAGTTCCGGCCCTTAATGGATTGTGAGATCCAGGGCACTAGCAGCTTTTTATTGGCTGACCTCCCTATTAAACCCCTTTCTATTGGTGACTGCCTCCCTATTAAAGCCCTTTCTATTGGTGACTGCCTCCCTATTAAAGCCCTTTCTATTGGTGACTGCCTCCCTATTAAAGCCCTTTCTATT
>JAODUD010000050.1:387747-403774 GCA_026784285.1 Stomatorhinus walkeri | reverse complement strand
TATCTATCTATCTATCTATCTATCTATCTATCTATCTATCTATCTATCTGTCTGTCTGTCTGTCTGTCTGTCTGTCTTGTCTGTCTTGTCTGTCTGTCTGTCTGTCTAGTATCACATTTGGGGTTTTTTTTTGGTTGTAGCTACAGAAAGTAAATTTTAATATAAGAACATGCAACTGCTTTCCTGGAGTTCGCCTTGCAGAAGCAGAGAGTTTGATAAGCGAAGGGAGAAATTCATCTCTAATCGGAATACAAATAAAATCATAACTGAGACGTCTGGGGGTAATTATCTAGTCTGACAGGCGCACGGTGGGCTGGGGGGGTGAACTCTCGCTGCACGTGCTTCACGCCGGCAAACACGAGGGCCTCACATCACGAGTTAAATGCCCTGTAACAAAATGCTAGGAGGGTCTAATGACACTCGGGGGTCCCCACAGACGGGGGCTCTGTGGCAAAGGGCCACATCTCTGCAGGCGGACAGAGATCTCATGATCCCGGGGTGACGTCTTGCTCAAAGGCGTTAGTCACTCTTCGAGGGCATATTATGTAACATTTTCCACCTCCAGAAATGGGCTTAAAAATTACGTTAAGGTGGAGTACTTACATAGGTAAATGTCCTTCTCAACACGTATCGCTTCGCATATATGTAAAAAAAAAAAAATGCGTGACATGCTGTGCAAACAGAAAAATGCCAGAACGTCGTGGGGAGGAAAACCAAAAATCTCTTAGTTTGGACTAAAGGAGAATAATAAACTTCTGGAGGTGCAGGGTCAGCTGGCTCCCCACCAAACCCTCCTAAGCTTGAGAGTTCACTTGGATGTGCAACAATCAGCAGGTAAGTGGATGCCGGTGCAGTTCTGGCCCAGTTCCCTCTGCTTCAACTATTATGTACGTTTCTTTAGAGGATTTTTTTTTTATCATTTTTCTTTGCAGGCTTTCCAACATATTTCCAAGAAAGTCAGTATTACTCATATTCCAGTGTTCCAATGTAAGAATAAGGATTCAGACACAGCTGTTCCAGAAGAGTTACAAAAAGCTATCCATCGATCCATTTTCTGTACCCAATTGTCCTATTCAGGGTTGCGGGGGGTGGGGGTTCTTGTTAATTTTCTCAGCACAGGACAACGTGGAACGTACCTCTGATGCCCCGTTCGTTCCGATTAGACCATCACTCAGTCTGGCAAATGATTGCTTAATAATTCAAATGTGCTATCAGTGGACGTGACAGCCGTGCTGAGCGATGGACTCCCAGGGTCATCGGCAGAGTCCAAAACAAACATTCCCTTTTGCGGTTTTCTTGCTGAGCTTGGAATTTGGGATAATATCTCGGAAGCACCCTGTCAAAGAACTCTGCTCCTGGAAAATCCTGTTTAATGTGATTCAATGATAATGTGACATCGTTTTGTTTTATATATCTAGGGCCACAGTCCAAGACCTTTCTGAGGTAAAATATTCAAGTACTACCACAGTATATTTAAAGGACAAACTTTTGGATTTTTTTCAATAAAAACAACATCAAATTATAAAGAAAAATTATATTCACTCCAAATTATTCAAAGTGTAACTCTTTTCCTATTTTTACTTACAGTTCTTCCAAGCACTCAATGCAGTCAAAGATTAATATGTGAATAGATTCAAGATTCAAGATTCTTTATTTGTCACATGTAGTTATAGCTGGTACAACGTACAGTGAAATGTTTTTCCCTGGCTAAAGTACTCTCTGATTGTGCTAGACATACTAAAAAAAATTTAGAGGTCAGAAATAAGTACTCAACAGAGGATAAGTATAAAACAAGAGAAAAAATATGTGTGAAAAAACAAAAAAGGAATAAGGAAAAAAAAGACAAGGGAATAAGTACTAACAAAGGATGAGTATAAAAATAAGATATACATATGTCTACATGCATACGAAATACAGATTCATTTACTGTGTAATAAATAATGTGCCCTAAGGTGCAGACAAGGTAAGGTGCAGATGTGCCGTGAGGTACAGATTTTTCCATATAAATTCCAGAAGGAAGAAATTAAATGTAGTTGATTTGTGTGTGGTTGTCCGTCATGTATGTATGTATTATTAATATGTATTATTACCAAGCTAATTACATTTTAAGCTATGGAGACAAGTGTTAAAATAATATTTTCCCATTGGAAAGTGTTGCTGTTAGACAAACAAAAAATATTATCACATAGTCCTTGTGCTGTTAAATAAATACCATTGTAAGAAGGTGAAGCTATACAGAGTGCTGTCCTTTACATTTTTATGTTACTTGTGCACAAAATTGTGCTTTTCCCCATTAAAAAATGCAAGCTTTACCACAACTCAAATGTTTCAACTCTGCCATCATACATCCAAATATGTCAGCTTGTACAATACTCAGTGACAAGTGGATAAAATACTAAATTCACACTTTATAGCAATTCACAACTAATGCGTGTCATTTAACAATACCTTTTTACCAGGGAATAAGCTGGTTTTTAACTTTCCCCAGTGGACCCCCTGTCAGTTAGTGAGAGTTCGTGCCATTTAATGGTTTACTTTCAGCTGTCTTGCACTTATAGAGTACTGGACAAATGACTTGTGCAGTTGCAGAAAATTATGTCTAAATGATCTTCATGTTGGTGTATAACTATGATACTTTTAGTTAAAGCACGACAGCTTAGCCATTTCAAAACCTCACCTAAAGTCACCCCAATATTTACAGCAACTGTCCAATACAATCACATCTTTTATGACTCAACCGCTAGTATGCATTGTCTGGCTAATCAAAACCTCATTGGGTTATTTAACCAATTAAGTTAGTTAATTAATTGAGCTGGCTGCGAAATTTAAGAAATACCAGGAATGGCTGAGGTTTGGGATTCAAAGCAGCATTTATTTAGCCATCCAAGAAAATATCAGTGACTTTTTGGAGAATGGCAGAATTTGTTTGCTGTTAATTTGCATATGTAATAATGTGAAATTGTGTGTTTTTCTTCCTGATAAAATGCACTTTCCTCCAAGATAAGTAGCCTGAATCATTTTCTTCGACTGACTAAGACTTTTGCAGGGTGCTGTATATTTCGTATGACCATTCAGACTATACTATATTTTAACTATGTTTACCTTAATGAGGTAAACCTTTATGAATCAGGCTGCCTTTTATCAGAATTCAGAGGCGTGTGTTAGTCACTTTTTTTTACAGAGTTTCACACTGTCATGTATAGGAAATAACCTTGTAGACTGAAGCCCTCTCCCCAGGCTTTTACTAAGCTTCGCGTACATGGTTATGAAAACAGTTATTCGTAGGAAGTATGAATGAGCGAGAATGTGTGACATTCCCAGCTAAGTGGCAGGATGCAGACGACCAGGAAGAGATAACTGAGTGCATGGTGAGGTACAGGACAAACCCCAAGGAGCTTGGCATGGGCCGACGCTGAATATGAGCCGGGAAATTAGATTACAAAGGTTGGAAATGTGCATTCTGCTCTCTAATAGAAGACGAGATAGTATCAGATAAGCAGCCGGCCAAATATCCCCGTAACGTTTTTGCAAACAATAACATTCACTGGACTACCTGTCCCTCTGCGTTTCCACAGGGTCGTGTTTGTACTACGCTTCACAAGCATCAAATAACTAAGCACAAACTCATGATTTCAGTCCCAGGTGAACGGTTACGAAGTGAGAGAGTCAAACTGCCCGTAATTCCTTAGTGAGGCAATAGTGCTTCCACTCTGCCTATATAAACAAAAGCTTGCGCCACATTGTGTCACCAGATAATTTTCCCTCCAAAATACATTTCAGATTTTTACAGATCATTACCGATTTCAGTCGCTCACAGAAAAATACAGCCACAAGACACACTTCGTAAACCGCACTCTCCCTACTGGATTCAGACACAAAGCTTTAAATCCAATTCATTCAAATTCACCAGCGCTCAAAACGCCTGCAACCTTGCCAAGTCTTTTGACATGTTATCAAATATCCAACAGCTGAAAGTCTAAAATTTATGCCAAACAGCATAAAAACAACGTTCTGTGGATAAGATTGGGCAAAGCCAGGTAGCTAGGCCGAGATCTAAGGAGACACTCCATATTTGCCTGACGTCAATGAGTGCCATCTCCATTAGTCATAAACGACTCACTTGGCAGTGGTCAGCTTCGATAGCCAGGAAACGTTACACGTTCATGGCTGCACCTGGGCTCTTGTCCTTAACAAGTAGGCCATGTATTAAATATTGTACCAAATTCTTCTCTCCTGACACGGAATTTAGGGGCTGGATGTTAGATATCCTTATGTTCGTGCTCCTGTGTGCCAACTGATTTATTTTTATGTTCAAATGCTTCCTGAAGTCAACGACTTCTGTGTTCTCAAACCCTAACCGCTGGAATCATATTTTTTCCCGCTAATGCTCCTGTATGCATCCATTCAGCGTGAGACTCCACAAGTTCACCCTCTCTATATAGTGCTACAAAGTGCCTCACAGAGCCTAACCTAAGCCGAAAGAAAATCACACAGCGTGACCTCACCGAGCAAACTCTTCTAACTGCAAGAGCACACAGGTCTTCATGAATGTATATATTAACACGCCACCTGAGTTCTAGAATTCCTGAAGAAATACATTCTAAATATGTGCCGGCACAGCAAAACATGGTATTTGTCAATATTTCAGCATAGGCCTGAAGAGCAACACAAGTGTTGGACACGTGTGTATTCAGCCGATGTCCCCTCGAACGACGTAACAGCTACTAAAAAACAAGCTTTGATTCCTGAAAGTGTTTCATTACTTTGTTTTTACTACAGCACATAAATGACAAGGTGATGAATATTGAATATTTGGTTCTGTTGGGTGAGGGTGGGGGAGGGGGGTCAATTCTAACATTTATAGCCCCATTTGAGCTCCAGGTATCCATTGCAACGGCTCCTGCATCCTGTCGAATTGTTACTGAGTTTACAAAGATCTTGTCCTTCCAGAAGGATTCTTTATATGTAAACCACATAACCACTGAGCACCTAATTAAATCAAACTCCACCATTTTTCACCAGTGAGAGCTGGAACGCAGTAAGCTTATGAAGGCACTGTGGTTAGCAGCCTACAGATGTTTAGCTAAATCTGGGCCACATCTGTTTGGTAGCTCCAGAGCAAAGCCCTACTCCGCCTTCAGAGTTCCCTGACTCTGTTGACTGTATGGATGTAAGATCTCTAAAAGTGGTTCCCATTGACCTAAACTGGACAGTGATGGAGTGATTTATGGTCCCTGATGACGTTGACTAATGCGAAACATTTTATTTGCGCCTTCAAACTATTGAACCGGCTTGCTGACTGCAGATTTGGAAAAGGCAAGTGGTTCAAAAATATGTAAACCTAAAGCCATAACAATTATTGCTGTTAAAGAGCTGATACGATGTTCCTGTATGGCGTCAGGGGACGTCATGGTAGTTGTAGCATGATGATGTTTATTTTTTGATAACTAGTGACACCAGTCTGTTAAGTTTCAGATTTTATTTGAGCAGCTCCCTTGAAGGTGTGTCATTTTACAAAGCATGCGTAGGGTTGCTATCTTCTACCTGACATTCTCTAAGGGAAATTCACAATCTTCTTAATATCTTCATAACATGTTGCACATTCCAGCAAAGCTTACTTCACTGTGTGTGTGTGTGTGTGTCTATGTTCCCCACAAGGAGAAGCTCAATTTTATAAAAATCTGTGACTGCAATCAAAAAACTAAAAATGCCGAAAGTCTCATATTTTGTTTGGTTACTTATGGTTAAGGTTAGAGCTGGGTAGGGGTTAAGGTCATCCTGTTGGGATTAGAATTTTGCCAATGGCTGGTCCCCACAAACATAAGAATGTGTGTGTGTGTGTGTGCATGGGGGGATGCAATCACAGAAAAAAATGACATCTCCGGCAAGTTTTCTTAGATTTTTTTTTTTGTGTCAACATATAGTCCACAGTCTGATTTAGATAGAAGCTTAGACCCTTCTCTGTAATCCTCAGAGCAAAAGAGGGCGGTGATTGGGGTGAGGCCTAATCCTTCAGGTTTTTACCAATCACGCTGTGAGAACAAAAGGATGGCAAATGTACTCTTTTCAGCGCCGCCTGCAACGTCTGGAAAGCTTTTAGGAAAGAACTTGGCCCAAATGAGGCTTTTTTTCGTAAAATATGTCTGCCACCAAAGAGGTATATTAATTTTATAAATACTCTTAATCAATTATTCTTTGCTTATTATTAGGCAAATTGCATTATGTTAACACTATTATGCAAAACAAAAGGTGTAAAGGTAACAGAAGGTAAGTTATTTGTTTTCCTAATTCCTATGAACTGTTAACGATCCACGTGACATGATTACGAGAACAAATTGGGTTAAATCTTAAAATATAAGATCGTTAACATTCATGGAATATTACCACCACAAAAAAATAATCTTTCGGAAATTTGTGCCTACAGATTCTTATCTTTCATAAAGCTACACGTTTAATGCCCTTTTACCGTTTGTTTTGGCAGTAATCTCCCCGAAAATTAGGTTACATAGGTTTCAACGGATCAACAAAAACACTGCGTAGGTTTTATTTTCCTTAGGCCAATAATCACAGTGAGTCTACAGAAGTAAACAAGTCATCCATTGCAGAAATATAGATGGAAACTTAATATGATAAAACTACGCTGACATCAATCGATTTCATGGAGAAACTCAAAGAATGACCCTGTGATTCATGAATATGCATCGACTCAAAACAATACAAGTATTGTACAGTACAAAGTCAGAAGACAGATTTATTAAATATGATTTTGTTGTTATTGTTGTTATTATGGGAAAACAGAAAACAAGCAAGACCACCTCATACCTGCCCCAAGATAAACAGATTTGAGTGCGCCTCACAATTATACCCCACCTTCTGTCATTTAAACAACATACCTTTGCAAATCCATCTTTATGTAAAGCAAACCATACAGTATATGTGTCCAATATCTGCCTGTACGAGGGGGCTGGGAATTCTTGGATTAGCGCATTTCTGAAGTTATAATTCAAAGCTCTGAAGGTATAAAGTATTTCGCAAAACACAATCACATAAAGGAGCGTTTGTCGTACATCCAGCATGTTGGCGTGACGTTAGGTTAATGTTTATGACCTTATGAAAGATACTGCATTTACACATTTATGAAACATTTCAATTTATTTGCTGGGCAGACACTCGGCAGTAATGATTCCTCTTTATTGGTTCTCTGATGGTTTATAAAACCCCGGGATTTGACGTTGAGCAAGAGCACTGTAAGCACTTTTCCTAAAGTTGAACCCAGGAATCTGCCAGTTCACGTTCTCTTACAGAGATCAGGATGTGCGACTCTGCTCAAGTCTGCATCTGGACATTTCAAATTATGTAGCGGCACGTACACGTGACACAAGCTCAATAGCTAAATGCTGGAATGTGGCGAGGCGAAATGATGCAAGTGGGGTCATTCTTGAGAAAGAAGAATAATAATGAGATTCTGGGTGACGCCAATAAATCGATGGTATCTATTACTCCGGACTGAGGCGTGTGCTACCCGGTATCATTTGAAATTCAGATTGCGCCGTCAGGAAGCTACTCGAGATTACCTGCTGACACAGCCCTAAAGGAGTATTTAAATCGCTTAAACCAGGACCTTGAAAGCACCCAAAGAGAACCCCGATCGATCTGTCAGTTACGTGACCGTTAAAAATGGTAAGCTAGCTTCCCGCGGCAGGCAGGCAGCGTGGGACCTCGCTAACCGCCAGCGCAGAGGTGCCGCAGCCTCCCGCCATGCGACGGGGAGTGGCAACTTTATCAGGCAGAAGAGATAAAGCCGTGTTTATAAACCCATTAAATCCTAATCCTCTCTGTCACTCAACTTTATCTCTCTGAAGGGCTCACTTTGATGGGAGTGTAAAAACAGGGGACAGAAGAGGCGAATGAAAAAACAATAGGATCCAACAGTCTACTTCGCAGGCATTTATACTGATTCCACTATGGAGGAAGCAAAACCGGTGCTTTTCAAAATAATTTTTCATATGTTTCATTTATGGCTGTATGTGTTACATTGTAAGAGGAGATGATATGGAAGAACACTTCATTTCAGAGGTCTGATTCCTGGCCGTTCTTTTTACATCTTAGCAAAGAAAAAGACACTTGTGCAGATAGTGCTGAAAAGTGATGTCATCTTATATTTCATGACAGATTAAGCCGTGTAAAGAATTCCTGCCCAGTCCCAAATGGGTTCCTTTGTGAAATACTAAACAGACTTTGAAAATAAAGAGGGAAAAAAACTGAAAAATAAACCCACCCATGGAAGGTGGATCGGAGTATCCTGTAAACGAATTCTGTCACCTCACTGAGTCTAACAGAAACATTTACAGTAATCCTACGCACATACACATCATCCAATGCTGCATTAAGTGATATGAAGCATTTTTTGTTAATAGCCATTCAGTCCTTTTTGGACGTCTGCTTGACTTCAAACCCAAAGAAAAGTTTTACTTTTACAAAAAATATCGGTAACTTTAACAACAAAAACAACAAAGACTTATTCATTCATCACCAATACAGAACAAGCTAGCTCATGATAATTCGTAGTCAGAATCATAGTATCATGTGGTGTTGAAAGTGGTAAATGGTAAGTATACTGCTAACAGGCAGGTAGGTCCACAGTACTCCTCGCTAATTGGGCAGCTTAGCGTTCCAGGTGTGCGCGTATAATAATGACATACCATGGCTATAGCTTACCGCAAATTATATCATCGCACACAAAAGCAAAACGTAAACAAACGCAAGGAGATACACTGCAGGAGATATCGTGTAAAGAGATCCCCTCCGCAGTGCACTAGGTCAAAAATGATCCGGTGTGAATTTATGAGAACGTGAGGAGAGTTTTCTCAAGGCCTACAGGCTACAACTGAGCATTTATTATGACACTTTTCACATGTAGCTACATACAGACTTGCGTTTAACTTTTATTTACGTGTCAGCTGCAGATGCTCAGCAGACACAAACACACGAGGTAAGCCAGGTGCGGATAAGATAATGAGGGGGAAGCTGGTTTGAAATTGTACAGTTAAATGGACGTGCAATAACAGTTGTGGTCTTCAGAGTCCGGCCGAACGACTGGCTGTCAGGTCGACGTGGTTAGCGCTTTGGAGACACGTGGCAGCTTAGCTAAAAGAGGATAAAAACATCGCACAACCTTGGAAACACCCAAGCCGGCTAAAGCAGCCATACAGCAGACAAAACTGTACTGTCAAAAACATACCTACCTCAAAAACAAACAATCTATGCATATCATATTAGCCTTGTACCTCAGACCAAATATTAAGGTCCAATACGAAGAGAAGTCATATGTAACTGTGAGTCCACCCATTTCTTGGCCTCTGATTGGACGATATCCAATATTCTTTTCTCACTTGACAGTTGGTATAGAGTCAAATATTTATCAAGATCTGCATGCAGAATTGTAGTTGTCGAAACAACAGAACAAGCCAATTTTGTGCAGATGTTTCATAGACTGGCTGTGAGTAAATTTGTCATTACATAATGTTCTTGTCCTATTGAAATTAGGCACAACGGGACCTTTTGTGATTACAGAACTGTTTTGAATTTTTCTATTTTACTCGATGACCTTACGATAAAATGACAGCTGCCCATGGGAGCTTGGTAGGTGCATTTTTCAGAAGCAAAAGACTTAATCAAAACTTTTACTCGGCCTATATGTTTTTTATTATATCAAGTTACTGCTGTAAAACATTGTACATGCCGGCGATCCATATATTTAGCTAAAACAAATCTGACCTTCCTTCAGTAGCCAACAATGAAGAAATATTCCACAGAGCTGAAGGGAAAGTCTGCTATCGTGACATCTGTTGATGACAGAGCTGATGTCTAACTATCTTCCTTCATCTAAATGACAAAAGATACAGATAAGGACCGACAAGCTGGGGGTTGCCAGTCACTTTAAAAAACAACTCAGGAGACAAAGCCTTTTAAGCAAAGTAACCAATATCTATCCATTCACTTAACACCACAATAAATATTTCACAAGTTGTATTGGAGTTAAGCACTCAGCCTCTGAGGTCAAGACTCTCAAATTCCTAGGCAAGTCACAGCATGCGAGAAACCGTCAAGTAACTTTTTATATGGCAGCAACAGAAAAAAACAATAATATCGTGATGATTTATTAAGAACTGCTTACACCCATTAGTGCAGTCTCTGTTGAGAAGGAATTGATTTAAAATGTAGGAATTACATTTCTATTGTTTCACAAAATATTTGAAGAGTGTCGGATATTTTTTTTTACATGAAAGCGGTATTTTCTCATATAGCTTACTATAAGACTTAATGAATGAGGAAGTCTGAAGCACCGATATCACTTTAATTTTAATGCTTCTGGTGAAAGCATTTACGGTTCATAATATACTGGTGAAACTCGTAAAACAGAGGACTTGTCTGATTAACGTGTGAAGGGGAGGTACAATAAACCGGTGCCCTTTCGGTCTGCCAGGAGTAATCGCTGGCATTGGGCCATGGTAAGTGGCTCGACCTACGATTAAAACGCACAGAAAACCCTACAATCCGACTATACTTCCATTATTCTAAACCCACTTCCCAGTCTCTTCTCTAAACCACGTAGGCTATGTGATGACATTCTAACAATTTAGCTATACAAACCAGAATTTTGCACCGTACTTCACCAGTACTTTATTTCTTTTTATAATAAATGCAAAATGTTAGGGTCAGCAACGTGGGAATGGGACCGCAATGTTATAATACAAAGCAAATGCTTCGAGCAGTCTTATGATAATGGGATTTGTGAATATTTATTTATTTTTTTAAAATCACACGTACAACACAAGAGCATTTCCAAAGTACCGATGACCTGAAATATCCAGAGAAATGCGCGGCGGACCACGTGACCACGTTGCATTCCTTCGCATAAATTTTAATTCAGTCACGCGTTCGGTGCTGCCGGAGAGCAGCAATGCAGTCGCCATGTGCAGACCAAAATACAGAAGTGCAGCTGCAAAATGCACGTGCTTTTGCGCATTAATGGAACCCTCGGAAGTAACTGTTTAATGTCTGGACCGAAACTGGTCCATTGGAGGATCTGTGAGGGAGGCGTCCAACGCAAGGCAGGTATCCCCTGGATGTAAATACAGCTATATTCTGCCACTTCAGGCGTTCCAAACGGCGAAATCGACTACAGTCTTCAAAGTCCTTGTACGCAAGTTTATCGCTATGGCCGAGATAAATGCAATTCTCAATGCCGCCGTATCTTTTATTGGATAAAATTAATTATGCGTAATACTTAAGCCTAAACCAGTAATATGACTGACGGTAGGGCTCGATCTACGTCATTCGCGCTGCGAAATAAACATTTATAAGTAAACTAATGCCCGTTTCGTTGTCAATGTAAACGATATAAAGCAGGTGAAATTATTAAACATTTTAATGCTAGAGCAACTGAAAGTAAACTTGAGAGTACTCACCGGCTTTACACGGGTCTTTGTAGTCAATAGACTCCGTTCTCTCCTCTTCATAATAATCATAACTACCGTCGTAATCTAAACAATTTCGTAATAATAGCCTCCCGTATAAAGTCAATGCAGATAGTAAGACTGCGATCCAATGCATTTTAGGTGTCAGTGCCGCTTCGCTGCCCTCCCAGCCGAAGTTATAAATGAATGAAAAAGTACATCTGCCGCTTTAAGGAGATGATTCTCGTTGGAAAGTCTCAGCTGTATTTGCAACTAAAAATTTCAGAGGTTCATTACCAAGTCCCTGACGCTCGCAGCGTGTTTCATCTGACTGATGACAGCGTTACAAGTTCACCAACTAATGTAGTGGCGGCGATCCCTTGTCTCCTGCTTGCATCGGGGGCTTCCCTACTACTTCGGGATCCAGCGGATTGTTCTCTTCAACAGACGCAATCCTCTGTCGGGAAAATAAAGGATCCAGAGTAACATTAGTAAAAGCTTCTTCCCCGGGAGTACAACAGGACGTAGATGTTTTAAAACAACACGCAGTAAGGGGCTGCGAGTCTCTGATGACAGGCAGCCCAGCAGGGGCAGTGAGCCAGGACTAGCACTTTTTTTCTGCTAACTTACTAAAATCCTGTAGGCATCCTGTCATCGTCAGCATCCTGCTTACTTATTCATACAATCAGGGGTCAGGATCCGGGACGCCTGTGATCTACTCTCTTGATAATAGATTCAGTAACTTCACAGAAGCGACGCTATTCTCTGTTTACAGCGGCAATCGGACGACCCTTAGAAACAGTATCCCACACAAGCCTCGTAATATAACCGCTAGTTCGTTCTTCGAAATGATCAGAACTGTGGGGGGGAAAATTAAATGGAAAATGAGAGCACGTTTTGGTATATTGTAAGGGTATAACGATCAGTTCCGTAGTTGCGCTCATACGTTTGGGACAATCCTGTGAAATAAATTAAAAACCGAAGCCGGTGGTTATAAAAGTAACACAGTTGCTAAAATTGGCTGGGGGATGTAATCGTTAAAAATTAAAAAAAACTGCTAGTGAAGAGATGCAGGATGTTGGGTTTCTAAAAGGCTTCTTCCATGTAGGTGAGATTTTGGCAATAAAATGAAACTGCGCTCCTACTGCCTTTTTTTCTTAAATGAAATTTATAGAGAGGTGGGGTTCGCGAGTAGACTAGAACAGTGCTATAGACGCACTTTACTGTGTAATTCCCCCTAGTCACCATAAGAAGACCAGGACAGTAATTTTCCGAGGTAAGTGCCGGTGAACAATAAATTGTGTACCTTTAAACAGGCGTAGTAGCCCCATGTTGTGGGCGGGACAAAGGATAAGTAACAGAGAACTGTAATACCATCCCGGTACAGAAAGTATCAATTCAACTAAATATCACCGTAATCCTTCATTAGATACGCGAATTCGTGTTTAATTTTCAGAAATACAGTGCATTACAGTGAATTACGCTGCATTGGTTCTCGGTAAAGTCGCGGCAAGGAACAGTATAAATTCATTTTAACTTAAATAATTATAGCATACAGAATAGGCACAATATTTAACTGATATATAGGGCAGTTTAAAGTTGCGTGATCGGCTGCGATTGTAGCTATGCATATGTGAATATATGTCTTTGCATTTTCATTTGCTTTCTTTATATCAACGGAACGGTCCATCCCTATACATAGGTTCGTTTCGCTAAACACGGCCTTCCTAATCTGCCGGCCTTATACATAAATATTTGCTCATCGTCCTAATGAGCACTGTTGGACAGCAGCTCCTAAAAGATAGACAATACGGGGATCCAGGGAAGACCCATGACCAAAAATAATACTTGGGGTACATCCAAAATCGAAATATTTTGAAATAATAAAGTACGTTTGACAGAACAGCTGTACATAAAATTATATGCATGGTTATTCGCTTAAAATCCGGTATACAATTGAATGCACATACCTTCTATGTGCCTATAACGCTTTACTTTTCACAGAATATTATCTTGAATTTAAGCGGCCGCATTTTTTCAAACCTTTAACTAGTTCTAAATTATAATATTTGTACGCAGTTGCTGACTCGTTCATGTTATTCCAAACGTGACCATTTCCCATGTGAGATTAAGCTCCCCTTCCGCAGAGATTAATTCCCTAGGAAAGGCACGCGCTTGCGCCACTCAATCCATCCATCCATAAAGCCCTAAACTTAATCGATTTTAACCTGCTGAGTAAATCTACCGCGGGAGATCAGGCAGCGGTATTCATGCAGACCAACTTCATTCAGCGAAAACACGAATGCAAATGTAAATTCCGACTGGTTTCTTCGGGATTCGACAGAGTTGACAATAGAAAAGTAACATGTCTACATCGCTCCACTAGATAAAGTGTGCAAGAGAGATCGGGCGCCCTTATTTAAAAGTGCGGTGGTTTAGAATCCTCAGAGAGTGAGATTATCTTTCTGTGAAAAATGATAAAAACAAATTACAGGCCGGATTAAAAAAAAAAACAAAATAGAGCCAGGAGATTGTCTTTGTTAAAGGGTCATCAATTGAATATATATCCTATAGGCCTACTAGATTATTAGAAGAAAAAAAACAGATAGTCATTGCATTAATTAGCTATTTGAATGATACAAGGAGTAAATAGTACTTAAAACATAAATCGTTCGCTAAGACGTTTAATTTCCTTTAAGGGGGTTGTGGCCCAATAAAATAAGTTTATCAAAATCGTACTTTCCTTTGTGTAAAAATAAGTGTGTGTATATGTACTGTATGTATATATGTATACACACACATACAGTACATACACACACACACACATATATATATATATACACACACACACACAGTATATGTAAATGCTGTTAAAGACCTGAATTACTTAACCTGAATTATTCCTGTAAAATACTGAGCTGTTCAAATTAATAGAAATTGTACAAATAAGTCAATGAATTAGGGCTAGCACTAATTATGAAAACATGTCTGAAAATGTATATCTTTTTAGAATTTTAATTACTATACGTAATCAGTTTTCTGTCCCTTTTTTCCACTATCAGCCCTCCCCCCCCACCCCCCTGGGCCAAATAGATATGAAAGTACCATATTTGCCACCTCTCTGCAAATTAAGCTCACTAGTTGATTGGTTTAGCTTAATTAACACGCTCACTCTTGATCTCTTCATGAACTAATACAATTACCCTGAAATGCTTGAAATTCCTCAGCTCCTATCAATGAGCCAGTTGAAGCTTTCTATCACTTTAATATCAAGTCAGTGTGATGATTTTTTGCTGTAAAATTTGTTAGTATATGACTATTTATTTGTTATTTTTCTCAAAAATGTGTTTATCTTTTGAATACATGTTATATATTCTGAGCAACAATCTCTGTCAGCATCTCTGATAATGTGAGGTTGAGACTCTGGAAGTGCTGGGTGCCCAGTGCATTCTGGGATAGGTGTTAGGCTCACCACAACCGTGTACTGTACAAGCAATCAAGAAAGGTGAACAAAAAGTGGATTGAAAATGTAACATGCTTGCTGAGAAATGACTACGCTAAATAGTAGCACTTTGTTTTGACTGGTCAGGCTATTTTGCCTTTGCTTGGCTAGTTATAATATCCATTTTAATTGTGTTATTTAAACTTAAACAGTCTTCCAAATTTTGTTCTTTCCTCATGTCAAAATTGTTCAGAGAGGCATTTTCTTAAATTTGTTACCCCAACTGAACTGGGAACATTCAAAACAGTTTTTTCGCCTTTTTATTAACCTAAGAAGATTATTTTGTTACGACAATAAAATTCAGATTAACCTTTTACGCATTTTACCGTGTGGAACCACCCGGTCTTACATCATTATAAAGACAAGATGAACGCAAGTCCTCAAGCAATCCCCCTCACAGCTTGTGTGATTCAGAGGGGTCAGCTAATGCCACGGAACCTGCAGACATGTTTTTATTGTGGTAGTTTGCAGATGGTCCCTAACATAAGCAACAGAATCCAAGCAGAGTGAGAGACTAGGAGCTCAGACACTGAGTCGCGGCCCATGTGATTCCACATCTGGCACAGAGACGCAGGATGACTCTCTCATGTCTGACCCAGAAGGGAAAATCCTAGGATTGGGATGGTTTGAATTACCATCCTATGGATATCACCCGACCACTTCATGGATCACACGCTCCCAGGATCTGACCTGTACTTACCTTAATGGACAGAAGTTTAAAAGATCTGCATCTTAGCCTAAACAACGGTCGTACTTTTCAACAAACAGCGAACTTTAAATGGGATTATTGGCCAGCAAATTATCGCACCGCTGTGTGGTCCAAATGTTTTACTGAGATTAATGTCTGTCCTCTTTTAATTGCTCTGCTATAAAAAGGAATGGGCGAATCCTGTGTTTCGGGAACTTTTGGAAGTACACAGCAACCATATTTACCCCACTTTCAATATAGAGTGCATTCTTCTTTATCCCGCAGTATAATAATTTTCCCACCATAATGTCATAATGATGCGAACATAGCATTTATAGTAACAAATCCTTAATCGTATTTGATAAGGCCTTCGATCTG
>JAODUD010000050.1:341383-356518 GCA_026784285.1 Stomatorhinus walkeri | reverse complement strand
CCCCACCCAACATGCCAGTAACCTCAGTATCGAAATCGAGATCTAACCATCTGAGACATTTTGTTGCTAGGTTTTATAGTTCTGTTTCTGCTGATTTCTGGGCTCCAGTCAGACTGACATCCTTATAAATTGTAATACTGAGGACCATGCACACTTGCCACCCCCCCCCCCCCCATTTTGGTTTTTTTAAAGAAGCGAATCGCTGCGTCTGCAAGAAATACTAGCTGCTAAATCAGTCTGCATCCTGTGTGTCTGCAACCAGAATAAAATAAGTATTTCAGGGGAATGTTTACTGACTCTCCGAAAGGGAAAAAAAATCTAGCCACGTAATTCATCTTCCTGAGAATCATCTCCCTTTGCCGAATTCGCCCACGGATGAGGAGTGGCCCCTGGAAAAAATGTTTGTGCTTGGCCAACGCGGCTGGCCTGGGCGGACCTCCAGCTCTCGCAGTCAGCTCTAAGGTGGAAGCTCAGAGATATTCCTCCAAGATGTTTCATGCACATTAAGGTCAAAATCGCTCCAGTCGATCGCAGCAACTGTTTATTCTAAGTGTCGGCATTATGTAGAAGATTCATTGTTTGTGTGTCAGGTATTAAATGTTTCAATCACTATTATTTACATTCCGAAATAAAACTCTCCAGACGAAAATACCGCCACTATCCGAGGCGCATGTTTCTCATTACACGCAGACTCATTTTCCCTTGAATTCCCTTTCATTTCCTTCCTGGTTACAATATAACTCCGGGGTCTCGATTATCCGAACCACGCATTAAAACGCCTCAGCATTTCACAAGGGCCCACACGTTTCACGAGCCCGGGCCGTAATTTCACCGCAGCGTGATTTTGGCAGCAGCGTTTTCTTTCCACAGATGTGAAGCGGTAAAAACGAGAAGAAAACCATTCTTGGCCCCACCGATAGGAAAGACGTCGATCTGAGGAACGACTGTACAGGCCAGAGCCTACTGAGTAGTTCTGTGAAGCACGTAACTCAAGCTTACACAGAGCAGCCCGCCTGCTCCATAAAACAAATCAAACAGTCTAATAAAGTAAACTCCACCACCGATAAAAGCTCTTTTGCCCCCCCAGCCCAGATATTCCATCCATCCCGTTTCCATAAGAGCCCCATAACCTCACTAATCCAGAGCAGGGTCAAGGAGCGGCAAAAGCCATAGATCTTAAAACCAGGCTGCGTTGGGAAAATCCATACTCCGGTGAACGACTTTGAGCGGATACTTATGTCGCAGCCAGAGACACCACCGGGTCCTTTGAGGCTGCCCGTTGTGCTGCCTGAATGCCACTTCCGTACACAGGTGACCGCGGCTTCAAGGTCTGAAGGACGGATTCCGTGCACAGTCCCCCGCCCCCCGCTCATGCGTGAGCGGAGGTAAACAATGCCAAAAAACCCCCGCTGCTGGGTCCAAACACAAAAAAGGAAAAGCCTTTTAATTATTTACCGCAGTGCCTTTGGGGGTGTGTGAGGTAGCAGGCAAAGCGGAAGGCACCCTATTGCAACCCGGTTGGCATTATCCCCGTCCCTCCATCCATATTCCAACCACTTATTTTAGTCAGGGTCACCTGGAGTCCATCCCAGGGGGTGCAGGGGCAGTGCTGAGACCACGACCAAGATGGGACGCCAAGCTGTTGCCGGCCGACTGCAGGCAATTCGGAGGCGTCGATTAGCCTTTGAAATCCCAGGAGACGCGGGGAGAAAATGCAAACTCTACACTCCGAGCAGATATATCCTAAGACCCATGAGACGGCAGTGTTTGCGTCTGAGCCATCATATGAGACAGGACGACACTGACGTGCCAGAGACCCCCCCCCGGGGTTCAATGCAGATGTGAAGAAAGGGCTTTATTACATGATGACTCACACGTTTATCACATAATGGACGGTTACGCCGGGGGGGGGGGGGGCACTGCCTCAGTATGTCATTAGCTGTATGTGATACTGTTGTAGCTTACACCTCCCTTATCTAGGAGAATGGAGATTCCTAGCTGTGGGCCACTGAACAGCATGCAGTCGCGTTAACACATATGTTCAGTTTGAACAAGCATGAATAAAAAAGGTGGCTCTTTGTATTGCGAGTACTCAAAAGATGGACAAGAACATAGAGCTTTCAGCTACCAATGCAAATATAACGTGACGGCATGGAAAAATAAGCATCGATTTTCATTGGTTGTGGCCATTGAACCGACAAAGTATCTCTAGTCGATGCTGAAAGACGCGGCTGCGAAGACGGTCATTTCTGGCAGGTCTAGGCCAGGAACCAGAGCCACTGCTTCGGAGGGCAGCGAACAGAGCGAAGCAGTGACGTGGAGCCGTCTTAATGTGCTTCCGTCAGTTACGGCCAGCGAACCGCCCGCTCTGACGGGGGCAGCATCAGCAAGGTTTGACGCACCGCGGCGGAGCCGCGGGGGCGGGGGACGTGCTGCCCGTGCTGTGCAGAACAGAACCAGGGCGGGGGGAGTGGGGGGGGACGGTCGCATTAATGCTGCATGAGGATGGTGAGGTTTTATGGAGGCTTTTGTCAAAGGAGCATGACAAAAACATCCAGCCACATGGAGAGACAGCCCGACTGCTTATTTAACCGTGTTTAGGTGTATGTGACAGTCCCCAAGGATGGTGAGTTTACACCACAAGATGCAAGTAAAAATGATCCTGGCCAGAGATATGAAGATTTATTGCAAGTTAACCTCAGCATGTCCACTCAGTTTTAATGGACGCGGGATGGAATGACTCGCCAAAAATCATCAGCTCTGCGATGCCGTTAGACAGGAAGATGATGACATGAACTGAAAGATGGCCGCTCGTTATAAGACAGGCCCATAAATGTGTATTAAGATCTGCAAGTTCAGGAGCACCATCGTGTTCATGCAGCATGTATAATGACTCATAATTATCGATGGGAATGTGCCTTGGATTGGAAGTAGCAATAGAGATTGAATGAAACTGGTTCATCATCTGTAATGAGCATCTGATGCCAGCCCTGGGATAACGGGCTAGATTCTGGAGCCTTTGATACTGAGAAGGACTATTTGACAAACTATAGACTACCATCCTAGTCACATGGTCCTGCCTTCCCACCAATGACAAGTAACAAATCCCACCCACCCATCTTACAATCAGTCTTTCACTGATCTTTTAGCTGTACTTTTCTGTCTTTTCTCTATGTCTCAATGTTACGTTTAACTGTCTTACGTATTTATGTTCTGCTGTATTTATCACTTTATCTTGCAATACGATCAACAAGGTTGAAATTTCATCTCAGCGTATGACCCATGTATCATATGGCTAAAGATGTCAACAAAGATACTTTGACTTGACACTGATCAAACTCTGGCCGACAGTGACCCCCCATTAACCAAGGGCAGCGTTAAAAGGGTCAATCTAACTGAAGGACCGACTGTTTATTAAAAAATCAGAATACGGCTGGAAGACAACGATTCTGATCAAACAATATCATACTGCAGCCAGGCTTCAATAACATAATCACGTATGTTCATGTTGCTCATGTTCATGTCTGTTCAAAATCACCCATGCAGCTCTCAAAGTAGGAGTCTTTATATCAGTACTAGAACAAACCATTCCTATGAAATATGAAAGAGGAGTAAGATCTGAAAAATCCCACCGCCTTTCTCTTATTTCCCAGATTTTACCAATAACAATATACAGTAAAGCTGCAATATATTACTTCTGCATTATAATTATTGTATTGTCGCACATTTAAACCATTTACTTTGGGTTTGCTGCTTTCACATTAAAGGCCATGGATAACTAATGTTATTATATGTGATTTTACTTTAATTTAAAAAATGAGGTATTTTAATTAAGTGTGGAAAAGGATGTAAAACAGTACTAGAAATGAAAGCTATTTCTGAAACGCTGGCCAGTTTCAGTGACTATAAAATAAGGTTCACATATACAGTCATAAATGAGCTGTTTCCACAATGCTAATATTTCTTTCAATAACTTTGTTTTGGATTCACCTGATTTTATTTTCAGGAAGAAATTCATCCTTGCTGTGCATTACTGTATGACGGTCAAACGGAGAAGAAAGTAAGATTCACATTTCAGAGTGTTCCGGAGAGATCCGCGTCAGTACTGAGGAAGCGGCTGCAGCCAGACCATGCAAATGTCGAGCGGTGATCTGAGGCCTGCGCCATTAAGCCTGCAGTCCCAGTTGGCTTATTGCATTAGCAGCCCGGGGAAGGGGGTCACCCAGGGAGAGACATGACCAGCCGACAGAAGCTGGCCCTTTTTAAGCATGCGAGTTCCTGCATGATGAAACTCAGTCGCCTGCACTCAGCCATTCCCCTCCCCCCCTTGCAGCAGGGAGTCCCCCTTCACACTCCATCTGCCTCTCACATGCACACACTCTACTCAGGGGCGCTGACAAGGGGTCACCCTACATAATTACAGCTTGGAGGCATTTTCTGCTTTCCTGTGTAACATGCAAAGAACCGTTAATGATGAGTTCTCCATACTTAAATGAGGCCTTTGCAACTTATGTGTTGTCTTGCATATGTTGTTTTATGCTGGTACAGCTAATGAAAGTAATCTGGCCTTTTTCACTTATAAAAATACATTAAAGGGACCACAAAACTGCACAGCAGTAAATGCAAGAGCTGTGATATACTGTCTTGAGGAAAACGAATACAGAGGCCGTATTGTGCTCTGGGAACATTATGTGCAAACGTTTCTCGTCTTGTGTTTCTCAAACTTATTATGTTATTTGACTTTACAAAGAACAGTGCCGTCCAGAACGAATTAGCCAGTATGGAACAATAATGGAACAATACAAACCAGAAATGTGGCAAAGGCACAGGAGACAACACAAGGCCTTTTAGAGGAGTGAAAAAAGTCAAAATGGTTCATGTGTTTCATGCAGTTCCTATATTTGTTCATGATTTGTACTTGAGTAGTAACTGGGTTACTAGGTTACTTTTTCCTCCTTAAGTCCAGAAGTCAAAAGTTCAGGTGCAGAAAGTACAAATCCAGACCATGGTTTTGTTTCAGCCAACCAGCTGAGTTCTCTGTGCCTGTGCCTCTTTATTCCCAATTGGTTGGTTGAAACAAAAATTTGGTCTGGATTTGTTCTTTCTGAACCTGATCTTTCCACCTCTGTTTAAGTGTTACCAAAAGGTTTCAGGATTAGGAATTGTGGGGATGTTTCACAAATCAGACTCAACAAAGTACAGTGCCTGAAAAGGACGACTGCCAAAACTCTGAATCGATAAAGTCATCTATCAATCGGTATGATTCGAACACCATTCTGAAAGTGCCGTATCATTTAGCCCTTGCATTATAAAATTAAAAGTGAATAGCTTTTTGGTTTATCGTGATACATTTCAGTCACTCCCCTATCGAGCAAATCCTGACAATCTACTCTTACAATAATCATCACTTCAAGTCTGATCCAGCTTAGCTTATACAATGGATGAAGCTGTCCCTCATGGTCCAGAGTTTAATGTGCTTTGGCCTCTAAAAATAATATGAGGTCCACAGTAACATACATGTACAATTCAGTGGGACTTATAGCAAAACATCTCACAGAACAATCTATGTGTGACACTTTATATTGTACGGATTAACAACCCTGTAGCGCACCCCTCAAAATGCTAAGGTACGACAGTATGGTGATATTACCCAAAACATCTCCACCTGACTATCAGACTCACATTTCAATTGATTCCAGATCCTTGAGCTCTAGTGTTCAGTGAGCACTGTATGGATCCACTGGTCATGGCAGAATCTAGCCTTCTTTGTGAGGTAGCTAAAGGCATCCCAGATCACATGACGAATTGCTGCGTAAATCTATAAGTGGAACAATTAATAACATGATATACACCCACAAGCCTGTCTTTGGAAGGATGTAACTGCACTGCATTTAAATGTCATTTTCCGAAGATCTCGTATCACAGCGAAAACCAAAATTCGCCGTTAACAATTCACGTGTTTATGAAGTTCAGTGTAGGTTCTCCGCGGCGCATTGAAGCTCAGCGTGTCAACCGGGACAGTGAAACTTTCCTTGAAAAATCTATCGGTCGAGGATTCTTGTCAGCACCTGCCGGCTGTTCTCTTGGCAACAGAGATGGTCACCGCAGACCCCTCCTGTGCTCGTATACCTCAGCACCTCCTGCCTTGGGTACATAAACGGCAACTCCCGAGCCCTTTGCCGAGAGACGCCAAACATTGACGCTATTGACTTTGCTAGGTGCTTTTCCACTAGGCCCATTTAGGGGTTGACTAATACATCTGAGCAGTTGTGGATACTGCCATGTAAAAACGAGAGCCGGCCATTGTTCCCTCTCCTTTACAGTCTGACTTTTACCTGTGCCTAGGAAACAACAAGAATCCAAAGCGAGGACTGTCATATCCTCCTGAGACCTCACCCATTATTTATGTCCATTGCAGTGGATATTTTGTTTTTGGCATCTATCTTTTCACTGACGTAAGGATACATATTTATTCCCTGTTGTACACTAAAGAGGACATGCTGCGAAATTAAAAATAAATTAGAAAAAAGATGTCTTATTTCCTCCAAAGACAAAGAAAATCACAATTAACCTAAAACTGAAGGACACTTTTTTTCCCTGGGGCTCAGGAGGATATAGGGAGTATAACTGAAATAACTGAAATATGTCATTATGGTGAGGCTGAAGATGGACCTGACTAGGAGAATTAGTTGGAAGATGGATGGATGGGTGGATGGATGGATGGACACCAGATTATGATCATTTTCTATATAAAATATGAACACGCTTGTAATACGAAGAGTGATCTCTCACAATCTCTCATACACACATTCAGTACAGTGTATTTGGAATGGTTTTACAGGAATGGCACCGTCGTTTGCTGGATTTTTACGAAGTTCTGTGTCAAACGCTACTACGACAGGCAAAAAAAAAAAAAACTCCCATTTTTAATGTGGAATGTGGGCACCGCTAGATTATCAGTACAATACCGTCCGGCACAAAAATGTGACTGTACACTGCACTGGAAAGAGTCATGCGCCACAATAAACCATTACGTCAAAAAGAAGCAACTTTTAAAGATAGTCATTGCTTTGGCAACAAAAAGTCACTGATAACCTCCCATCCAGGCACACAGCGTCACATTATATTTCGCTGTCTTCTGGGTTAACATCAGTAAGGACAGAATATGAATGTCTTTCATGAACATGGCAAATTTTACAAGTGACAATGAATTGACAGAATGCACAATTTTAACTGGAATACTATTGTGACCTTAAAAAATATAGGCCTACCATCTGGGCGATTCAGCTTGAAGCCTATTAATTATTGGTTAGGATTATTTTTCAGAATTTAAGTGACAGGATGATTTTTTATAGAAAGTTTAGTCATTGAGCTGTCATGCTGATAAATAATCCTTAGTGCTCTGTGACAAAAAGATCTGCGTGTCTAGCTATATTTTTACAGGATTTCTAAAAATTCTTTCGTTTTTATAATGCCAGTATAATAGAGACTAGAGCACACTCCCTTCTCTGCCCTGTTCTGACGATGCGTGTTCACACGCGTGTGAATAATACGTTACACATAATGCACAGAGGCCAGCAGGAGATCTTCACGAGAAGCCAGGGCATCAGAGAAAGCCAGGTGCTCCATATCTGAGTCACCATCCCACCCACAGGGTCCAATCCTCCAATAAAAATGCACGACGTTGTCATGTGCTGTCTTTCGGCCAATGAGGAGGAATCATGAAAATGCACAGATTCAATTATGAAAGCATGTATTTATAGTTACATAAAATAATATTCACGGGCAGTCTGTTATTTGCTGCTTGCTATTTAAAGATGACAATGGACTGTATTTGCTGTAAATAATATTGTTTCTGAGACACTCTGCAGACATTTTAAGGTTTTAAGTCACAAGCTATAGTATTTCTAACGTAGCCTGGCCTCCTGTTTTTTTATGCTAAGCAATAATGCGCGTCACTGGTGCTCTCAATTAGCATATTTTCAAAAAGATAATGTTTTCTCCTTTTTCCTTTTTGATATATTTGGCTGTTAAATACAAGACATTCAACTGTTTATAATACTTTATATACAACCTGTCTTTTTTTACTGACAGCTAAAAATTGTATTACACATTACATAGGTCAAGCTATATATTGAATACGTAAATATCAAAAACATTTACTGAAACCCAAATAAAAAAAGAAAACAGACACTGACACCAGTTATCTCATATAATTTGATATAATTTAATATCAATAAATCTCAATATGGATACAGAACCAATTAAATATCACAAAATGCATCATTGTGGCTAATTCCTCCCCATAGTCTGCACTAATCTTGTTAGCTGACTGACGTACTTGGGCAAATGTACACAGAAGGATCCATGCTTTTTCAGAACCCACCTGTCCTGTTCAGGGTCATGGGGGTCTAGAGCTTATAAGCACAAGGCAGGGAACAACTGAGGAGGGGCACCAGCCCATTGCAGGGCACACTCACACACACACACTCAGCCGCAGCATGTTTCCAGAGCATAGGGGGGACCCGGAGTACTTACAGGAAACCCTACAATAATGCAGGGAGAACATGCAGATTCCACACGCATGGAACCCGAGCAGAGACTCAAACCCTGGTTCCCAAAATGTGGGGCAATAATGTTAAGCACTGCACCACAACACCACTCTAAAGACGTTCTCAAAATTTTCAGCAAAAAAAGAGAAATCAACCAACACAGAATCTGTACTGCTACCAAACAGCCTGAGTAAATAACACTGATGGTGTTACTTTAGCGTCGGTCTAACTCAGGCTGACAATAGAGCTTCACAGGCCACAACCAAGCAGCTCAAGGGGATAATCTTATCTGTCACCATGGCAACAGCTATTTTTGATTAACCTTAAATTGCAACGCAGCTAAACAGCAAACAAATTTCCCAGTCACTTTCCGTACATCTGCCGGCAGAAGCCAGAGATAGTAGTTGCCAAGAAACCAGACCACAAAAAAAAATATGGAAATCAATTTCGTAACTCGTAAAGCACTCAGACGAGTGCGTGTGCTAGATAACTCAAAATGTACTCGGAAAAAAAAACTGTTTTCCAAAACTCTTCATGTCCTCATTATTTAATACTGAGAATGCAAAATATTTAAACTAGTAGTAATCATACCTCAGCTATGCAGTGTTTGATTAAATATTACATATAGCTGGAAAAAAAGATCACCATTATAATTCAGAGCTAATTTTTCTCTGCAGTTGTTTAAACATATTTATCCTATTTTCCATTCAGATGGCAATGCACATTTTGTTGATTACGTATCTGGAGCAGAACAATACTAGGGCCAACAGTAACTTCCTGTTTACTCCACACAGTCCTATATCGCAGTGTTTCTCAACCCGGTTCGGAGGAACCTCCAAACAGTTCATGTTTTTGCTCCCTCGCAGCTCCCTCCCAGACAGTGCATATTTTTGCTCCCTCTGCTATATTGCTATATTGTGAGGACAGCTGCAAAAAAGATATCACACCCCACTCACACACTTTTACTATAGTACCTGATAATTTGTAATTGCTGTTCCTGAGGAACATAGCACCTAAAGCAAAACTGTTCAGCCGTACTGAGCACTTTACGAGAACCACATATTTGGTATGTTGCGTTAAATTATGCTAAAATGTGTGTTTGCTATGCAGTGCACCAGTTATGTCTCTGTGGATGTTGCATTCATAACAATAAATACATTGTGCTGTGAAATATACCACTTATTTCGAAGTTAGCATTAGTGCTCAGTGATAACGGCAAAATGGAGCAATACCCCAATAAACGGCTGGCGATAAATAACGAATGTGCCAGTCGGCATCTTCACTGGTTCACTGCTTCACTGTTTCTCTGGTTCTTGCCGTTAAAGAAAGATGCAGTTGGGTTTCTTCAGCTATGGATCAAGCTGATTCATGTCACCAAAAATAAACACAAGGTCACCCACCTCACCCCTGCCTCATGCCCCGTGTCTCCTGGGGAGGCGCAAAACTTGGTGACCCTGCGCCAGGTAAGTGATTTTGAAAAATGGATGAACAGATCAGTGGATGAATGGGTGGATGGATGGATAATTGCTGTACACCCGTCTATATCTGGGTGGGTTGTGATTTTATGCATAACTGAGGTTCCAGTGGGAAAAGAACTTGACCATCTATGTATCTTCATGCCTGCACTGATACGCTTCCCAATGTGCCGTACAGTATATTATTATATATTTGGCAGAGTACTACTTGACTATCTCACACCCACACGTACAACTAAAGGCAGCCATGTCTGTTCCCAAGGAGACCCGGGCCAGAGTCCTCATGGACACAGCGATGAGGAGAGCATGCTTAGCAGTGCAATGCAGTGTCTCACAGTGGCATATTATATATGAAATGCGACAGAGAATACAATAGCATGACCAAAACTGTCATATCATGCAGTGTAATTTCAATTTACCATGATTTAAACATGTTCCCCTTTAATTTAAGTTTACCGTTCTTGAACAGATGCGAAAACATTGGACCACTTGTGTATATGGAGAGTTCAAGTAATTGAATCGCATGTAATTGCATGCAATTACGTATTAGTAGAAACTAGTTCCTCCTCTAGCTTACTGTCTAAATCTTCGTAACAGAAGCAAAGCCTATTCCGGTCACATGAACGGCGTTTGCAGTACGGCGAAGAGAATTCAGATGAAGCAGCCAGATTATGCATGAATCATTGATGCACTGCAAAGCGGGGTGTATTCTGAGACGGCCCGGGGGGCCAGGGGGAATTCAGCGCAATGCCAGGCTTCCCGGGGAGGGATTCAGATATGTCACGATTGGTCCAATCGCTGCTGCAGCATTGGTGTGGAAACACGCCGTGGCGTCTCCCTCTGTAACTGACGACGGCACCTTACTTAATGTGAGCGAAGGAGAACCGCGTTAACGCTGACACGTTGGCGTCTAATAAAGGATAGGGCGCTGCGATAATCGCATTTCCACTGTTTGATTTAGAGGTCCCTTTCTGATGTGTGACAAAAACCTACTGGAAAAAAAACACACGACTGGGAGACATGATTAGTCATCCAATCTGTTCATATTCATATGATATTATTATTAACAACCCACAGATCTAATAAATAATGATGCCTAAAATGTATTCTTTGCGATTATTTTTTTCCTAATATAATACATTTATTCCTGAATATGTTAAACACCTTTTTACCCAAAATGACTGATTGAGACATTTCAGGTCGACTTAAATTCGTAAAATCTGGCTGTTTATGTACACATAAAACGCCTGATTCTACGGAACAGAATTATTGCATAGTTGCTAATAGCGGTCTGGAAGTAACTGAATATTAGCGCGTTTGTTGTGTCGCTTCAAGTCACATATTGCGATTTAATTCCTGCACCAAATGCATCGGTATGGAAAAACCTATGCGCCAACAGCTTTCAATTTGAATAAAGGTATTTTAAATGACATTTTCGATGGGGGAAGAGATAAGAGTAGTTCTAAGCGTTATGGATCTTAAAGGGTCGCTCGTTTCCTACGAACCAGGTTCGTGCACCCCCGGGTTGTCGGACATCTCCAGCACCAGGAGCTCCCTCCCTTCGAAGCTCTCGCCGATGGTGTAGATCCGGCTGATGGTGGGACACTGCAGCCATACCGACACTAGGGACTTCCTCAGCTCCTCGTAGCGGTGGTACTCGAACGAAATGCCCCCGTCTTCGGCGAACCTCTCATCCGCACTCGCACGCTTCTCCTCTCCGCATGACAGCAGCGCCAGAGTGCCGCACAAAGCGATGAAAAAGAGCCGCTTCATGTCTGCGATGCCGATCGCCCTGTGACGGATGACTCCCCGGTCTTCTCTGTCCTCTGCCCGCTTAAGGATGCGCTTTACTACCTGTCTGCACGCAACTAGGACAACATTGCGCATTGGATACACGGAGCAGAGGTGCCCGGGCGCTAGGAACGGGAGGGGCGCGGCTTCGGGGGCGGCGTCTAATGGATCAAAAATAGCCTCTAAAATGATCCGCTGGAAAGTGTCTTGTAATATATCTAGTGGAATACGACTATTATTGCATAAAGAATGTCAGCCATCTGCAGGACCCCGAAATTCATATAGGCTACATTTAAAATACATAATAGATTAGGTTATATGACCATTTAAATATATACCTTTTGTAGGTATTATTTTTATATATTATTTATATACCTGACCATTTAAAATATGGGTACATTTTTAACGATTATGTTTATGTGTCTACATGTGTTTTGATGTTTTCGGTAAGAAAAAATCTGATATAATGAGTGACTGAATTAATATATTATTTTTGTAAGGTTATTGTTTTGTTCGTGGTATAACCCTTCCGCTAGGTTTGATAATATTGATTTGTACAGATTACGTCTGTTTGAGATAGGCTACCTTAGCCCAATGGCTGCCCTATTCAGTTTTTGACTTATTTTTAATTGCTGCCGGGCTGAAATATAAGCAATTATCAGTGATTTAAATTAACCAGTACGTTGTCAACGTTTTCATTTTTATTCAGTAATCTGGATCCCTGAACCCTGCCTCTGGTTTCTTACCATCCTTCGTATTTTTAAAGCATTTCCTTCATGTGACGAAACATATTCCATTAGTAACGATCTTTTATCTGAACCGAATCACATCCGATCGCTCCCATTTATCTGGGGTAGCCGTCGACAGCGGGATTCTGCTGCCAAAGCACTTAACAAATCAACTGCACTGGCCTTTTGTCCTTATAAAAAATAACGTATTCGATCAAAATAACCTCTTTACCGGTCAGGATCACTGTGATCTGGAGGACGTGTAGGGCATGAAGTATTCAAGGACAATGTTCGTACAGATAGTTATAAAAGCATTTAGACACATTGACCGCTTCATAACCATATTCCACCAGGAAGTACACATGAAACTCCTTCCTTGACACCGACGCAAACCCCAAATCACCAAGCCTTCACCTTTAACCCCTCCCCTCCACACACACACACACACCTTTCATACTCTGATGAAAGTTTGCTGATGTGACTTCCGCGAATCTTTGATTCATACACTTATAAGCCAGGCCGTAGTCATTCTGGGTCCAGCGGCATTCGTGCATTTAATCAATTACCAAACATATATGTTTTTTTATTATTTTATTTTAATTTATTTTTATATTTTTATATCTGCATTTTATATCCTCTTTTAATCCTGGCTACATGGCAGTCTGCTTCCCGGTTTAAAGTTTCTAAGACAACAGTACACAATAATAAAGTGAAGCAGGAGACACTGGGAAGGACCGGGAACCAGTCTGGCAGAGGGCAGAAGCAACTTTCTAATGCCAGAGATGACTGTGAGCTTATCCAGCAGTACATCATAAATCAGAGGATGACCTCAAATGACCTTCAAAAGGAATGGAAAACATTAAGTGCAGGTGTGAAGTGCACTGTTAGGATAGTTTCAATCAGGCTCCTAGAGGCAGGACTGAAGACCCATAAAGCAAGAAAAAAGCCCTTCATTAATGAGAAGCAGGGAAGAGCCAGGCTGGAGTTCACAAACAACTGTATATTATACACAGACGCACGCCCGTAAATTGAAAAATGCGAAACAAAACATTGTGCTGTGGTCTCTTCATTTTTTCCAGAGCTCTGTGAGCACGATGCATGCCTCACATATGCATCTGCATGTATTCTTATAGAAAAGAATCTGTTACCTAACAGCTGACACTATGTGAGTCATGAGAGGGGAATCGGGTGCAGAATGAATGAAACACCTTCTGCGCATCCATTTCCATGCGGAATTACAGACCTCAGGTATTTTCGAATGTGCTATTTCATTTGTTAAAGCATTTTAGGGAGTGATGTTTTACACTTTGTAAATGATGAGCTTTAAAAGGTATTCATTATCATGTTAATAAGAGATTTTTAAATTCATATTTAACATTTTATAATGATCTAATTTATAATGATCTAATCTTAAATGAGCAAACGCACGCATAATTCAGGCTTGGGCCCATGGTGTCCATACAACTTCAGCATCATTTCTGATTGATGTTCTAATGAACGATGATGTCATCGCCGCTGCAAAGTGCTATCCATCCAATCAACTCCAAGGCCCAGATAATGCATCGCCGATCAAAGCCAGTGAGGGGGGGGGAGAAACTATTTCGATAATCCCTGCAGGATTCCATAACATAACCCTGCTTAGATCTAAAATACAGGCACGCCTGTTTGCTTCTGTGATACAGAAGTTCATAAAATGTCATTGAGATGGCGCTCCATCCAGTGCACCATCTGGGAGAGGCTCCGGACCCCCCCCCCCATGACCCCTAATAGGACAAGCAGTTACAGAAGATGGATGGATGGATGGATGAGTGTCACTAGAAAACTCCACACTGCAATGCTAAGTGGTTTTCCTGTCCGATTAATAAACACGTTAACATTTACAAAATGTTCTTTTTCATGCAATGTATAATCAGATATACAGAAACATAAAGATTTCAGATATAATTGTATTGGCCATCGAACTAGATCCCAAACCTCAGAGAGTCCTGGGGTGCTGACTGACCACAAGCGTCTGATATTTGTACGTGACTTTGGACAAAAGCACATGCTAAATAAATAAACCTAACTGTGGCTAAAAAGAATCACGTTGGGCTTAAGAAGGAAGAATTACAGTTTGGATTGTGTATTTTCATTGATGTATCATTGATGTGTTTGAGCGGTGTGGGAATGTAAAAACAAGGCCAGTTACGACTGCAGTAACTGCAGTGATGGACCTCACTGCTATGCAGTATGACGCCACAAAGCTTTTATTGTAAATCAAGTCAAGAACTAAATGCAAAGTCCTCTTAACATCTCAGGCTTGAAAAGCAGAACTTATTCACTAGAATCCAACAACAAGATCTTGCTGAATAGATACTGTTATTTTAATTGCATCTACCTTTTTAGTAGATGCTTTTATCCAGAGTGATTAAGAAAGCAGGGTTGGCAAGTCACTGGAGCAACAATGATTAAGGGCCAAGGGTCTACTGGTGACATCACTCTGTTGGGGCCACGGGATTTAACCCAGTCACCTTCTGATCACAGGCATGCCCCCCCCCACCCCACCCCCCCCCAAACCTCATGGGAGTTTTACACAAAAATGTTCTGAGG
>JAODUD010000050.1:330193-341283 GCA_026784285.1 Stomatorhinus walkeri | reverse complement strand
CCACCCCCCCCCAAACCTCATGGGAGTTTTACACAAAAATGTTCTGAGGGCAGAACGAAAAATGATTGGTTCAGAAAGAAAAGCAATCAAACTGTAGAGGAGGCGGACCTAACTAATCAGATATCTTAGCCCCGCCTCCTCTAGTTGCCTGGACTCACTTCCTCTACAATCTGATTCGTTATCTCTCTGAACCAATTATTTTTCGGTCTGCCCTCAGGACATTTCTAAAATGCCGATGACAGGCACAAGTTGCCTCCTAACCTGCTGAGCACCCTACCCAAAACAATTAGCATACTTTGTTTTTCATTAAGTGTTTTTTCCCACTTACACAAATAGTATGGAGAGATTTCAGGATATTTAAAGTGAAAAGGCGACAACGGCCGTTATGGGAAAAGGCCAGCCACATTCCGCCTCCCATTTAGGACTTGGCTCTTCGGAGCATTACGTCTGGCTGTAGTGGGTGTGACAGAAGTGCAAAAATCAGGTTTAGCATCCAAATAAACCTGCAGATTCTTTATTTATTCACCGTTTCCTGCCAGCAATGATGCATCTGCGTTTTTTTATTGCTAAACTTAGGATTTTTTTTTTCCTCCGAAGGCACGCATTGTCTTGGAAAAACAGCAGAACTGCAAAGACGCCCATTTCTGATAAACCTTCAGCATATCCTACAGGAGGATGACACCCAATGACGTCATCTTGAAACAAAGTAAAGTAATAATTCGCCAACGTGCATTCCTAACTGCTAGCGATCGTTTTCAGATTCAGCATGTGTAATACATCTGAACGAAATCAAGGCTGTGTTATAAGATCATTTCCCACTTTCTTTCCAGTCAGGCAGAAGGCAAATAACATGCCTAGCTGGAATGGCTGAAAAACAGACTGCAAATAAAGCCCCGTAGAAGTTTTAAATGTTCTAGTGTTTTAATGTGCATGGTTTTAAACTACTTTAGGTTGGAGGAGAAGACGACCGCAAGCAACAGGGTTACTTAAAAATAACTACTAAATTATAAACCATCATTTATACAGTTTTCCACACCGTTACGCTGACATACACCCACCTCACCACAGTGTTACTAGTTCCCTAAAAACTTAAATATACAGACTGTGACTAATTACATCCTAAAATTAAATTGTGGCTTCATTTCAAACTATAATTCTGAGTAGCAGTTCAGTCAAAAAAAAAAACAAAACTCTTCTCACGCCATGGTGTCTGAATATGAAAACTATAATTTTATAAAATTATAAATTTTGTCAGCAGCCTTGCAGAATCTCATTCATAAACAGACCATGACTTTATAAAACAATCATGTTACAGCAGACTGGTGTTTTTGCATCAGTGTAAAATACTTTTAGGGTAATCGTTACCTTAATGGATTAGAAATAATAAAAAAAAAATTCAACGGCTCAACGGTCAACCTGCCAACTTACCGGCACAAAAAAATAAACACAGAACAGACAGCATACAAAAAAACGATGGATAAAGTGCTCTGTGAAATGCTAACATACCTTTTACATTCTCCCATACACACATACTACATCAAGCAAAGCTCCCAAACTTCGTGCACTTACTGTCACCCAGCCCCTGATTGGCTCGTTGCCACGATCCCCACTACAATAACAACATGCTTCTCCTGACCTTCAGCTCTCTCACACCTTCCCGGTGCTAAAGGCACTGTGTTTAAATATAATTTCTGAGGGTTATTCACAACCAAAAATACGGCGATCGATCCATGCACAGAAACCAAGCAGGATTTTAATTTTAAATAGATTCTCTTCAAAAAATATTAGGCCACCAATTGTGAGAATTTGTACCATACTGATTACCGATGACATGTACAATACTAATAAACATCCCTCTATTAATCGAGGAAATGCAAATTGTTAATTTTGCACATCATAAAAAACTGCTTTTTTATAGCAATTTGAAAATAACCAAAACTATTTTAGTTAGATTAGCAAAAATGATAATTGAGTTTAAAATCTCAGTGTGGCAACACAGGGGTCTGGAAACTGTAGGTGGGAACTTCACCATAATTAAACTTGCCATAAGCACGCAGAGCCGTGTCTGTTGGTCTAAAGTCAATTGAGCAATTACGAGAGGGAGGGGCCAAAATAAGCCCCGCCCCCTCCAAATGTGGCTTTCACTTGGTTTTCTTCTCCTCCTGTTGGCTCTTGTATCTGTTGTACTGCCAATCCGTGCCGAACAGCTTGTCCCACCATGTGAAGGTCGAGGCGTAGTTCCCCACAAAGTTCATATGATGGAAGTCGTGGAATCGGGTCCCCGCGTAGAACGGGATGAGGTGCAGGGGGTTCAAGGGGATGTCATATCCGCTGCAAGGCAAGAAAGGCATGTTTCAGTTGCTGCACATGTTCTGAATGCAGTCAATTCAGCATCTTCCTGCTACACGGTGCCACCTGCTGGTCTACTATGAAAATAGCTCATTCATATTTATAAACAATTTACTGCAGGACAGGTAAAACTGGCAGAGGCTCAGTGGTTAGCCTTAAACCTCCTTTATGTGAGAGAGTTTGCATGTTCTCCTTGTGTCCCACAGTCCAACAACATGTAGTCCGGTGTCTCTTAATTAACTATAACATCGGAGAGTGTGCTTGTGTGAGTCTTGCAACGGACTGACTCCCTTCCTTAGCTACCTGGAATAAGTTACATACTTAATTTGAAACTGTATGGTGAGACTGGGATTGTGCCTTTGTACATTTGAATTGATTTAACTTAAATTCTATCAATGACTGCACAGTTAAAATACAGACTCTGGGGAAAATAGCTGGATTCAAAAAAAAAAAAATCTCCAAACCTATAATCAGTTAAATACAAATACAAACCCAGTTAAATACAGCTAGAGCACAACCTCTTCACTGCCCTGTTGCAATTTCACATTTATTCAATAGTAAACGTCGCGTCGCATACGGTATCCAATTAGCATAAATGTCTACATGTGGTCCATTTAGCATGTCCTCATGCCTCCGACTGCAAAACCCATCGACACGCTCCGCTCTTCAAAAGTCCTTAACTCAAGATCATTCTCTGAGCAGATCCTGACAGTACCTGTGGACGTCAATGGTCTCGAGCAGCCGGAATGTGACCCAGGCCCAGAGCAGCATCACGTGGTTGCAGAAGATCATGATGCCGATGAAGAAGCCTGTTCCCAGGATGACGGTCTCCAGCGGATGAGCGTATTCCGCCTGCATTCCAAACGGAGACTACGCGGGAAAAACACAACAGGAGACCAGCAAAGCATCCGTTACGAGTATTCTGGAAAAACATCCTGCCATATGAACAAACAGTATCCCAGCTAGGAAAGCTGGGTTCCTGCTGGAGGAGGTGTTGATGTGGTTAACTGGTTAGTCAATCCTGTGGTCTGTGTGGATCCCAGTGCCCCAGTGCAGTGATGGGGACACTGTGCTGTAAAAATGGTCCTGTTCTTACAATGAGAAGCAAAACTGAGACCCTGACTCTCTGAGGCCATAAAAGATCCCTGGGCGTCTTTCAAAGAGTAGGTGTGGTACCCCGACGTCCAGGCTAAAACTGCCCACTGTGGCCCTATCAGATCTGGACTGCTAATAAACACCTATATATAATTGGCAGATTCCTGCCAGTCCCTTCACCTTCTTAGCTACTGTGTGATGAGCATGCTGTCATTCACGTAATATGATCCTGTTTCCATTGGTCACTGCCACACTGCTTCCTATTGGGTTAAAGCAGGCAGTGATTGACAGCTCTTCACTGTTTCCCCTAGGTTCATAGCTTTGGGTGGGGGGGTGGCAGGCTGCTTTTCAGGTGGTTGACATGACATATTTTCCAACGCGGGCTCTCTGTTCGCTGGTGGGAGTGTGCTCACCTGTGTGTGCGTGCACGTGCATGTCTGTGCGTGTGCATCAGGGCAGAACTCTGCCACGCGCAATACAGAGAGGAGAGAAAAGTAAATGTGTGACCGTGTAGGGACAAAAATGACAAGCTATTGTGTAAATAAGATAAAAAACAAACTAAACAGACTTATGTTAAATAAATGAACAATGTATAGACCTGTTCTATAGGAAAGGTAACCTTAATTTGCTTCTGTTGTGATCTGGCGCTATATAGAAAATAAAACTAAATAAAATTAACTTGACCTTCAAGAGGGGGCAGGAGGTGCCTTTGGGGGAGGGGGCACCCCCTCTAATATAATTGTAGGGGAAACACTGGCTCTTGGTAGTTCCACCCACCTTAGGTATCAATACAACATTCCTAGATCAACCACGTGATACTCACGCAAGTTGTCAGAAATAACAAGATGATTATAGTGGTGAATAGGCACATTTTCAACAAGGTGTCTACCAATATGTATTAGGGGCAAAAAATATCGAGACAAGAATATGAAATTTGGTGTGTGTCTCAATATGAAAGCTAATGCATGATTCTAATGAAAGCCAGTGAAGAGGGCCATTCATCACTCACTGTGAACTCATGGTGAACTTTGTGTATATACTTGTAGAGCCTTTTGTGATGGAAGATTCTGTGGAGGAAATAATGCCAGGTGTCTTCTATGACAGCACAGCCGAAGCACTGTCCCAGCAGGTAGAGCCTATGAATAAAGAAAAACACCCTCAGCAACACCTGGGAAAGGTACAGCGCCCCCTGTCATAGCCTCCAGTACTGATCAAACATCAAAACAAGGCAAAGACCAGTGATGGCTATATGAAGCTTCATGAGCCATTTGCTATATATTTTTAACCCACTAGATGGCGGTCTTGGTTTGCTTTGAGGCATGCTTTGGGCACTTTTTTGAACAAAGGGCACCATCTTGTGGGGTCGGACAAAACGGCAAACGGTTCGTGAAGCTTCAATTGGCCAACACTAGCAAAGACGGGCCACCTGCTTTGTGTGACGCAGGTGACCCCGATCAGAGGAAGTCATTTTGCAAACGTGAGGACAGAAATAAACAGTTTACCATCTGGGCATGGAGTCCCAGTCATAGGGGATATTGAAGAACTCTGTGAAGTAGTAGGTCCCACATATCAAAGGCAACTGAATACAGAAGTGGCTGAACATGAGCATCTTGAAGCACTTCCACTGTCTTTCCCACGTCTCAGGTTTATCCTAAAAAATAATGACTAATATTAATGGAAACAGATGGGGAAAAAGGATTTAGGAAATCCATGCATCCATTTTTTACACCCACGTCTTATGCAAGGTCGCAGGGGTCCGGAGCCAATCCCAGTAGCTATGGGTGCAAGGCTGTGAATAACCCAGAATGGGTCAGCAACCCATCTCAGAACACACACACACACACACACAATTTAGCAACTCCAATTCATTTAACACGGGTCTTATTTTTTATTCCCAGAAGTCAGCTTTTATTTATGTCTCGATGTTTCACATAACGCAAAGTCTACACATTAAATCATGAGTTATTCTTTAATAAATGACTTAACCAGTGTATCCGACTGTCATTTTGCACTGATCTGGCATTAGGTTGGTACAACGTGATGTACAGTAGATTCTGGTGAAGGAAGCTACTTTTGCCATAGTTGTGTAACTTAGCTTGCTATATTTCTATGGGTGGTAGCTTTTGTGGAGTGAAGCTTAATTTATTGTTGAGTAACTGATATCTTAGCTCACTATACTTTACAAGTAGCTTGTCCAACACTGAGAAAATCCCAATAATAACAAAATCCAGCTTTAAATTTAACCATCATGGATGGAAAAAATTAACCACATCATAACTACACAGACATACCTGCTGAATTTTGTATTTCTGCATGAACGGGATGAACTGGAAGATGAACCCAGGCAGACAGAACAGGAAGTAGATGACTTCGTGGACTAAGAGGGAGCCCCACGTTGCAATCTGAAACTTGGTGTAGTTGTTCAGCATGTAGTCCCAGGCACCTCTCAGGGGCTCCTGAAAGGGATTCCTAGGAAGCATCGAGTCCACATACTCCACCGCGAAGTAAGCCGGACCCAAGATGTGGGCCGTATTATTTATTTCCATCGTTTCAATCCCCTCTGCTCCTGCAGGCGCAATGGTCATGATCAGCAAGGAGTGAAGGCGTCCCCCTATAACTTTATTCTGTCATGGTTCCTGTCTGATGTTTTACCTCATATGTGCAGCTGAGTAACTGAATACTGAGCAAAAGACGTGTCAAAAACAGACATTTTAATATACCATCACCACTTCAATTTTTCCGATAAAAGCATCGTTGTCAATGTTCTCCTTCATAACTAGACACCCAAACAGACTCATTCATGAACTTGCCATGCAGATGAACGTTAAATACTTAAAAAGTCGAACATGTATTTATTGCATATTAGCATATACACAGCATGGGAACGTAAACAAGCAAATGCAAGTACATAATAAACCGTAATAAACCAAATTCAAAACAAGACTTAAGTCTGAAACATCGTCTGACACTGCGCAGCTGGCCAACTTGCTCCAAATCGAATCAGCGGGAAAAAAAATTAACGGTATGAAGTGAAATATGTCAGTAAAGTCAGGTATATTATTCTTTATTATTATAATTATTAATAATATTATTCGTATTATTATTAAAATATAACAGACAGCAGCTACCCGCTTACCTTTCAGCGTCGTCCACCTGAGCGAAGGAACGTCAACGTCTTTAATGTATAGGCGGGCCGCGAACGCCCATTGGCTAACGGAAGAGGAGACTGACGTCAGCGCGTACAACGAGCGCCATGATTGGCACGGCGCATGGAGTGATAATAGTGAGACGGTGGGTCTCCGCTTCAGCGGCCAATGGTCACGCGTCGTCATTCGCGATTATTTGCATAAGTAACTTAACTTGATGCAATAGCAGAAGGTAGCGTATGGCCGCAAGCCTGCTACTGGCGGCCGAAGGTTTGTGATCCACACACTTTTATATAATTATCCTATATACGCAGATTACGTTCCCAAAAAACTGCAGAAATACGTACATCACTCTGCTACCTCATAGCTTTTTGCCAATAACACTAAGCTTATTAAATTTGTATCATAAAGCAAAACCAGGAAACTTCGATTCCAAATACAAGAAGCATATTTATTAATAATAAAAAACATGTTATGAAACATTGGATCAAGTATCATTGCACAACATTCCTCTGTACACGGACATTAGACTATAATTAACTTGTCAAGGACGGAAAAAAAATCGAAAGGAAAGAGAAAGCAATAAACGACTGGTAATTTCAGTAAGGTTCAAAATAGCACGTCACATTCATTGTTCACTCACATACAGCAGTAGTAAAAACAGCAGCTACGATTAATGAGCCGATTATGACCATGCAGATCTGATTTCAAATTCAGGCAACCGGCGGAAATCTGCAGTTACATGCATGCCGAAGCATTCCAATGAGATAACACAATGAACTGCACCAATCGTGGTCAATACTTCGAAATAAAGTCGCAATAAAAATGAAAAAAAAAGTTATGTAGTCGACTTTTCTAGCGCACTATTATGGCATCTGAAGTCTCGCGATCGTTTATATCCTTCGAGAGCGGTATTAATTAGGCATATTCAAGTTCATGACTTCAATACGTTAAACGTGCCATCTTTATTATCCCTTGTACCATGCCGATATAGCGCAGCGCCTTATTTGTAAGTTGTCCTTGGACTTCAGTGTATCAAGGCTACACAAAAAAACTAAATCAAAATCACCCACTCAGTTGTAAGCTGTTCATTAAACCAGATTAAATCATCCCTCACAACAGCAAATATTCACTGACAGTTTTCATCTTAGAATTCAACACAATATCTTCTCGTGGATAAATAACCCATATTTTGCTTCAAACTCAAACTGACCACCTTGAGATCTGCCGCCTGGTCCCACGGGAAACTCAGCGTCGCACCAGTTACATTTCACTTGTGTTTAAAATGTGTTTATGCTAAGTATCTTCTCACAAGTTAAGTGTTAACGGTTGATCCCATGTAGTGCTCCCGTTAAGTGCAGCATCTGCGTGGCCGTCCGCTTCTTTAGAGGAGCCGGTTTCACACCGTCTCAGGATGCAGCAGCCCCAAGAAGCCTCAGCCTCTCAAACTGTGTCAAAGCAACAGCTTTCGGCTTCAAAACAGCAGCAATTCCGCGCCTCATCATAAAGGCTTGTCGATCACTGTGACACCTGACAGGAAAAAAAAAAGACAAGAGCTCTTTATTCATGTCAACAGTGCCCTTGTACAATGCTCACCACAGTTCACCTAGAGACAACCTTTTCGTTCAAATCCCAGAGAATGTAAGATCATATCCATCTATCAATTTTGTGAAAATGATGCGCCCCACTAGATGGCACTGTTTAAAAACCATAGAAAATAACTGAACTAAACATCTGCAATGGTACTGCAACAGAATACTTATTCACCACAGCATAAGCTAACGTAATTAATGAAACCCATGAACACTAAGAAAAATTTAAAAAACAACTCAACAACATTATATAAATACCTCCCAAATGACCAGTGTCCAATCATTTTTTTATATCTATTTTTTTTTAAGTGATTGTCATTGTTGACACACCACAGCGCACAACAACGAAATGTGTTCTCTGCATTTCACCCATATGTGCCAATGTGACACAGCAGGGGGCAGCTAATTCAGTGCCCGGGGAGCAGTGCTTGGGGACGGTACCTTGCTCAGAGTACCTCAGTGGTGCCTTGCTGGTCGGGAATTTGAACCTGCAGTCTTTCAATTACAAGCACGCATTCCTAGCCATTAAGCCACCACTGCCCACAAACAAAACAAACAAAAAAAATCAGGGAAAAGCGCAAACACAGTCCCTCACTACCACAAATTATGCAGTCGAGATTCCCACATTTGGGGAATTCGCAGGGGTCCAATAACAGACCTATGGATGTGTCAGTTCTTCCATGCATTACCTGCGTAACTCCTGCCAGTACTCATGCAGGAGGGTAAAAGGGTCCATTTGTCTGTGCCTGGGTTGTAATACTCCACGGACGCCAGGTTACAGGATCCGTCGTCTCCCCCGATCACGTACAGTAGATTGCCGACTGCGCAGACACCTGAAAAACAGGCTCTGGCTGAAACCGTTCAAAAAATAGCCTTCGTGCTGCAAGTGCCACAGTGATCAAAGGCAAATTCTGGAGCGTGCTGATGGAGGGTCTACCCAGATGGGAAGCTAACCCAACATGGCGGACAATCGACAGTCGGAAGTTCATTGACTCGTACATCCTACAACAGGAAAGTTGACCTCTAAAAATTCTCCTCTACTAATCTGATGCCTCTTTATGTTCCCTGAATCTCCGTGTGCTGCACCTGAATAGTCTTATTAGGTTCTTAGTACTTATTCTGTAGCTCTTTGCTCCAATACTGTTCACACCAGTACCAGCGGCTTCACTGGAAATCCATCCCAGCTGCACTCATGTCTAGCTGATGGCTGGACCACGTGTTTGCAGTGTGCCACCTGCCTTGCTTGTATGTCACTTTGGACAAAAAGTGTCTGTAAATATGGAAATACAAAATGAGGGGGGAAATCTAAAACTGCTCTACCACATGAGGGGAACATGTGAGGTGTTATTGCCGAGATGACAGATCCATCTGCACAGTGACTGCGCTGCCCGTTTATCAATAATAAAACCAGCAGATGTTACAATACCTAAAGTAAAACTGTCTGTCAGCATTAGAAATCCAGCAGACCAGTCTCAGTGAATAACATTACATCATTCTGCCTTAGGCATTTGGGCGAAATAGGAACCCAAGAAGATCATCGTTAACAGAGAACACAAGGAACGTTGTCCTCTGGTTAAGAGACTTAAAATTATAACAAAAAAAGTTGCCTGCCAATGGATCTGTTGTCAGTAATAAAAGGTAACAACATCCACTGAGAATCAAAAGCTGAGAATTCCCAGCCAAGCCATAAGCACTGGGCTACAGAAAAAAGTCAGCCACTAGGTGGCGACAGATGTAAGAATCACAGGGGTGATGCCAAGGCTAAGGTGTCCTATTGAGTGTGGGGAGTCTGCAGAATCTCCTAATGAAACCTCCAAAATAAATGATCAGAGTCACTGCTCAATACCTCTAGGGGGAGGGAAGACAAAGTATCAAAAGGACAGGACAGCAATGGTAAAGTTACTGCTTAGAAACAATCCACCCATTCATCTTACAACAGCCTATCCGGGGCTGGCGCGCAGGGAAACCGTAAACCTAATTAAAAAAATATATATATTATACATAATTTTATCATTCATAAGCAATTGTTCATTCATGGGAGCGTAAAGAACCATTTTTTCCTGAGAGCAGCGAAGTGAACAAGCCCTAAAATCGAATACAGAACTGAGCCATTTCTGTCGTGTAATTTTAATTGATTTGTGGGACTGGAAGACAAACTGCGAGCACCTGTGCTGGTTTTACATGGGATCAACCGTTAACACTTAACTTGCGAGAAGATACTAATTTTTTTCACAGCTGTAAATGTTCCTATTATATTTCATGTACATTTCTGTGTGGGTATGCATGCATAATTAACACTGTTAGCTGCTCTTTTTACTGAAATATTTTTAGCTTTGTATATTTTATATTTGTATCTACTATGATATTGCTTTCAATCCCCCCGCCCCCCAAGCATCTAAAGGACAGATCAAACTACAAATTTCACTGTGCATCTATTGCACATTAAGGCTGCATGATTCTGGGAAAAATATTATTAATAATAATAATTTCCCCCCCGCTGCACTCACAATTGAGATCAAGATTTTCTCTCAGAATTCTGTGATATGCGAGTGATGTTTTTCTCACTTTATTATCACCATTATCACTTTGTATCATCCGTTCCATCTTCATAAAGACAATGCATAATACGTTAAGATGCACGATTTACCGGTTAAAATATCGGCATTGGCCGATATTCACAAAAAATATACGCCAATCACGGAACCGCAGGCTCCTCACCAGCATTCCGCCGACACATGTTCATGTCAGCCATCTGCTTCCAGGCGTTGATGGCGGGGTCGTACACCTCGCAGCTCTTCCTCACCAGCGGCCCGTCATGTCCTCCGACGGCGTAGAGCAGGCCCTTCAGCACCCCGACGCCTGCCTCGCGGTTCAATGGGGGGGGGGGGGGGGGGGGAAGGCCCGGGAT
>JAODUD010000050.1:308027-320929 GCA_026784285.1 Stomatorhinus walkeri | reverse complement strand
CTCCCCCCCACGCGAGACGTCCCCCAGGGTGCCCCAGGCAAAGGAGCGGCAGCCTGTGCCCCGACGTCTCAATTCACGATAAAAACGAGAGCACAATGAGCAAAAACGCTCTCATTAAGAAGGTTTTTGCCCACAGAACCAGCATTTACTGAATCTTATTAGACCGCCCTCTGTAAAGGCTGTAGCGTAAGAAGGGCCCAGGACACTGACCGCTCCTGAAATCGCAGATCACGCAAATTGCCCATTCTAGAGCTTTGCCGGATAGTTAGCGAAACACACGGCTCCGGCGGCATACTCCTTGTATTAAATCGCAACCACATGTTTCACCGATTAGAGAAGCGGGCTGTTAAACGTTTATTTTATTTACAGCTTGCAAATTGCGGTGCGCAAGTTACCATTACTCTGCTCTATAGAGCACATATAGAAACAGGTTTTTCATTTTCCCTTCTACTTTATTGCCGCTATACATTGTAAAACAATATGGCTTTATTAGCGAATTCATCATAGATACGAGAAAACGGTATTATATTATATTTATTCAAACGTCATGTAACCTTTAAAATAACAACAGGGAAATTCCAGTGTAAACTGCCTTTTATACATGTATGTGGTTTGTCAAGCTAACGAACACACATTTTTAATGGGGGACTTTAATTATATATTTATTTTAAATTAAGAGCATTACCAGTAATAACAATAATCGCCTAAAATTCACAAACATCATTACAATTCGATGCCTTTAGATAATCAAGTCATACCACATATTACAAATTAGCAAGATGCCAATCAATGAATGCCAATTTTATTCCACAACACTACAGACTCCCCTGAAAGAATAAAAATGATTGGCTGCTGCGTGTGAATCGAGGACTGCACACGGCCTACCTCAGGTGCGGCCCTCACCTGCACATTCTCCTCGGTGACCTGTATCTCCGCCGTGTACACGTAGTCGATGAGTGTCCCCAGGGTCCAGCCGTCCATCTCTTTTATCCTGACGCGCTTCGCCCGGCTCTCGCTCATCTCACCTGTGCAGAAGACCGACACGTGGCAATGGCTAGTCACTCCACATTGCCCTTTACTGCCAAACGGCCCATCCATGCAGATCAATCACCCCGGATAAATATACAGCTCTCCCATGCTCTTCTTCCTTTAAACTTTACAGCTGGACAGAAACAACAGCGACAAGCACAACATACTGCAGCAGCAACCCGGAAAGTCATGTTTTGTTCATGACTGAAAAAGACATTTTGACGCAATATTTTGTATTGGTCATGTGACCACTGTGAAGCTCACACCTGTGAACATAGCATGGAAATACGGACTTCCAGCGGCCAGCACCACTCTGTGAGCAGCAAACTCCACGTCCTCAGCGACTATCGTTACATCACACAACAGGTTCTGGCTGAAAAGAGAAAGGTGAGACCATTAGAGAAGAAATTCAATAAACGATCGTCGGAATTTCAAAATGACTCCGACGGAAAGAGTCACCTGACATACTAAACGAATGACTATCATCTTTCACGGCAGAACACCTCCCGAGAAAGTTCAATGCACTATTAGGATAAAACCATCGCTCGTCCATGTCATACTAGCTAGCCAATCGTATATGAAACAATATATGCTTAATAACCTTTCTGCGAGAGGAAATTAACACCTGTGCTGGTACAGACAGGCCTTATAAGCCCTTAGAGACCTTTTACCACGCTTCAGCAACGTACCATCAATATTAAATTTACTTTCCGCCCTGTAACTGTCTGCTTCTATTGGGTCACGTAGCTCCACTACCCTGCTTGGAAACACATCATGCCACTGTTTGCATCTCAATAGTCCCCCTGGGATTAACAAACTCGATACATCGATCTGCTTGTGTATCAGTCTGTCTATCCTTGGAGACCGAGAGCAACTCCTGCCAGACGAGGGCTCACCTGCGCAATTCATTCATTACTTTGAAGGCTTTCTTCATGTGACGTGGATTGACGGTGACGGGACACTGCTTCTCCGACACATCGTCTTTCAAGTCGTGGGGTTTGTGCTGGCAGAGCTTGGTGCATCTGTCATTACGCAGGCATTCCAGAACACAGGGTGATCAAAAAAATGGCTCGCCGGCGATCGCAGGCAAACTATTTTTATCGACGTCCGATGACCAGACGTCTTTAAGTTTAAGCAATTAACATTTCAAGAATCCATTTTAAATCAATTCTTTTCATAAAGATGAAAACACAGCTTTGCAAATTTAATAAGAGATTTTAATATTTAATAAAAGTCACCGAAAGCGAAAACGGGGAAGTTTTGGTGCCATTCTCCAGATGCTAAATTAGGCTAAAACTAATCTGCCAATCCTACGAAAAATGCATGAATAAACTGCAGAGGACAAACAGCAGAAGGCCTAAACTAAAAAAAAATCTGTTGTGCATGGGAAACCAAAGGATTATCCTATTGTATTAACTAGCTTAAGAAAAGCATAAGGCTGGTGTACAAGGAACATATCCTCAAGAAAGGCAATAACCACAAAAGCAAAAATCCCATAAATTCAACTACCGTTTTTTTATTACTAAACAAGTACCAGTATGGCTGACAATCAACCAACACTGCCTTCTCTTAAGAGGAATAAGAACAGGCTTCAAACTAAGAGTAATAACCCTAAACACACTGTGCTAAAACAGCTTTAAGCCCTAACACGATAAACACACCACATCCCTTTACACACTGCCGTATTCCTGCAAGGTTGGTCATGCCATGATTCAGTATCACAGGAATAATGCTTTCATGGGTGATCTCTTCTCAGTATACAGCTGTAGAAGTTCTCTGGCCAGCTGGCAGCATAATGCATGTAGGACCTCATCTACAAGTCACGATTCCAATGGATTAAAAATTCCAAATGTGCTATTTACCGGTTTAAATGAAACCCTGCGGTACTCCCATTTATTTTCGAACTTAAGGACATACATTTTTCAACATCTGCCCTGTGGGTCTCACAGATGTCACACACGAGCCATGCTACAGGGCGCTAGTTTGGGGCAGGTAGGCAGCCATACAGCACATCCCGATTTGTCCATATCGCGAGCTCTGACAGCCCGAACCCGTCCCGTGCGACACATTGCAACTTCAACGCAACTCCTGCAAACGCTCGCAACTGTCACCACTTTCCATGCAACAATTTTATTTTTACGAAATATCGCAGCGACCTGTTAGCACGTTTGCATGCACATCGCGACAGGTCGCAACAATCGCGACAATTTGCTTTTGCTGCGAGGGATAGCTAGTGTCTCATGCCCCATTTCGCTTTTCGGGCTCAGAGGTTTAGCCTTCAACTGCAATAATAATGACATCCTGCGTTACAACGCCATCACACCACAACAGCGGTACCCAACCCAACGCCAGCCGCACCGCTTCACAGCCCGGACCGAAACCTCCACCATCACACCCTCCGCTTACATTGGATGTATCTCCATTGTGCTGTCTGTTTTCAGTACGTGGAAACCGACAGCAGCTGCTTGCACCATTCCATCTCAGAAGTGTCTTTTATCTCTCTTTTTTTAAGCGTTTACATGTGTGCCCCGGTTTTTGTGTCGATGAAAAGGGCTCCGGTCCATCTCGGCGGCAGCCCCTCAGCAGTCTGTCATTCTATCGAGGACGGCGATGAGAAACGTGTTCACCAGCCTCTTAATTCTACATGTACTTCTAAAAAGGGGCGTTTTTTTCCTTTTTATTTCGCTCCCAAGAACACTGCATTGACTATAACATCTGGGGAAAATACGACAAAATAAAGTAATAGAAATTAAGTCCCAGCGTGCTGGGTAATATACTAAATCATATTTTCTGGTCCCGACGAGAGATGGAGCACTGAACTAGCTACCTGTTATTTATCCTTCAGTGATTGAAGCACATAAACAAGGATATAACCGCAAAGACGCTCGTCAGCAGTGCGGACATGCCGGTAGAAAACTGTGGCGCCCTCTGCTGGCGGGAGACTGCCACTTTGCACTCCACTGGGAAAGCTAAGCAGGACAATAACACAGGGGAGCACGTGTTTGTGTGACGTCACAACCCCAAAAAATTATTGTACAGTATTTGCGTTGTACGTTGTAAACATGCTGCAAACAAGTGGAACAAGTAGTATTGTCCAAACTGATGTACTTGGTTTCACATACACCACTGGCCAGCAGAAATAGACGTCAATAATCTTTTTTTCCTCAAGAAACCGTATTCACCATAATAATCAGAATCATCACCATCATCTTCACCACAGAGGTATAACTACATTCATTTTGCTATAGCATATTGAAGTAGTCAGTGGACTGAAGTTTAGACTCATTCTAGATCTTGCATCAGTATTTTCAAAACCATTGCGAAAGAATGCAAAACTAATATTTTTAATATTTTTAGACACGAGGACAACAGGGTGTCATGGACTTTATTTCTAACTCGGATGCCCATTCGCGAACACGCGCATCAGAGCAAACGCAGTGCACATCCTACGGTCGTGACGCGCCTACAACTCTCGTATCCGTACGCCACGCTTTCAGTTGCGCAAGAAGGAAGTGTTTTCCTGCGCAATCACTACAACTCGGCGCACGTGAAGCTCAAGGTCAGCGGCGGTGGTCACGTGGTCTGCGGGTTCTCGGCTTCCTACGTCAGAACCCTCGCGCCGCGAGGCGGGCGTTCTGACCAATAAGAGCACAGCCCGGAAGCGCTTAGACTTTTCGCTTCGGTGCCTGGCGCGTGAGTGGCGTTGGCTAGTACGGAGCATGGCTTCCTCTTCGCCACCCTAGCATTTATTATTTGTTGTTATTAATATTTTCATAAATACACACATTGACGCGTATGGCCTGTAGAATGGATTCTGCAGGACGACGGCCAGTTATCGTACGTGGCTGGATATGTTTGTTTTTAGAGGAAGAGGGGCTGTTTGTTTCAGTGTTATCAGTATGCTGGATGTCACTTGTCAGGTGATGCGCACGTGATGATAGCGGGATGGTTGTTTGCATGTTGCCAAATAGTTCCCCACAAAGGAGTTTAGTTATAAAAATCAAATAGTTGTCTGACTGTGTGACATTATACGTTATATATTATGCATTAGTTAAAATAGTTAACCGAAATCTAGTTTTCGGTTGCTTGGTCAGCTGACTGTCTGGACGCTTGCTCCACGCTACACTTGTTTACCATATACCATTATGGTTAATGTTTCCCCTTTGGATTCTGACTTTGGTACGGAAATGTGAATTTGATAATGTTTTGTGACAATCAATCTACTTGTCGCATTGCACGCTTTTCATTAATAGGTTATGGTGGTTTATGAGTAACCCTTCTCGTTGTTGCAAAGATAACTTCCCGTTTGCTTAATTAAATCAAATTGTTGAGTTTTAAATCTTGCAATTACAGGTTACTTCAGGTTAAATTGACGAGTAAATTAAGAAAGTATGTAGTATTTTGGTCTTCTAAAGTTTGTGCTTCCGTTTTTCAAAATTCTGAGTTTACACCTTCATGAGAAAAAGAAATGACTTTTATCAGTACTTGGTCATGCGTATCTCAGTGTGTTGCGGAAGTTTTCCTTCTAACTGACTCGCGTTTCCTGTGTTTAACTCAGAATAACTCCGCTACAGAAATAACTCAGAGTATAGAAGACGACCCTCTGGTTGACGGACCACTTATCTCACCAGATGCTCTCGACGCTGCTATTAAATCTGAATTCCACAAGTTACCCACGTCTTGGGTGGCACTTTTACTTCTGTTCATTCATGTATGTAGATTGTCTTTTTTATACATATTTTGAGGCTTGAAAGTTGAGAAAGCTGTTTGTTGATTTTATTATTAGAGGGATGCATTGTGCATCACTGTGGTGTGTAATATGTTATTAATTTTGTACCTGTTTGAATAAGAAAGTGAATGATTACAAATGAATGATACTGCATTCACTCCTAAATATAAGTGCATTAACTGTAATTTTTTCTACACTTTTTTTCTGTATTTCAGGTTATTTTTGTGTGTGTCTCAGTTGTCTTGGCTGTGTACTGTTCCATACTGGAAGATGTCATTCACCAGTGCCACAGGTACCTGCAGGACTTCGACAGCCGGACGGTGATCATTTTTGCCAAGGTCTCCCTGTGGCTCTTGTTTGTGGCCTTTGAGTGTTTTGTCCAGTATCAGCACAAGTGCGTGCGGAGCAGGGGGTACCTGCACTTCTACCGGTCGACACGGAGCATGAAGCGTTTGCCGTTGCTCGTCCACTCAGCCGGTGAGCCAGACCTGGGATAACACTCAATTCTTGAAAGTGTTCCTGCGACACTATTGGTCATTTTAGATAATACCAAATAAAAATACACATTTTGCATTAAAGTATACACTCCCCCTCCTGTATATCACACAGTCTGTCTAAGCAGAGGGGGAAATTTCAGGTTCAGAAAGTATAAATCCAGGCCAAGGTTTTATTTTAAGCAACCGAATGAGTACTCTGTGACTGACTCTTATTGCTCAGCTGGTTGGTTGAAACAAAACACTGGTCTGGATTTGTACTTTCTGTACTTGAACTTTTCACCTCTAAGTCCCAGTCCTTTCCTAAGATACAGGATGCTTATGGGCTGTTTCAACATACAATTCTTCCACCTTTTTGAGGTTTGCTTTTTGGAGTATCTTCGTGCTGAAAAAAAGAGACCATCCAGTCAGCCAGAATTTTGTTGGAATGGCATATCTTTTACGGTTTGGTAGCTATTGCAGTGGATTAAGGAGTGATAAGTTGCTTAACTTTTGACCGGTACCGTAAATCATCAATGGTGAAATGTCTATTTCTAACAATAATACTTACAGCAAATATGATGATTCACTGAAGAATTATGCATTAAAATCTTTGTTTTGCCATCAGGCATTCTGTGGTTTAAAATGTAGTATTGTGTACGTAACAATCTTTTTGCATGTTTGAATGTAAACTTTAAATACCAGAAGCTTCCACATGGGGGCAGCATCTTTACAGACCACAGGTCCTAATCTGCATTAAAGATTAGAGATTAGTGTTCCTTAAAGAACTCCGATAGTATGAGTCTTTATTATAATAATAATAATAATAATAACGTGACCTCATTTTAATTATATTCGCTTGCTAATTAATTGACAGTCAATGCACATTTTTGGGGGGGGGGGGGTGGCTTTAATGGTAATTGTAATGAGATCGCAGCACCTCTTCAGTCGTCGCACAGAAAGCAGAGAAGCCATCGGCTCATTTTTCTCCGCCGCACGTCGCTGCGTTTCAGGCTCAGTGTTGGCTTCTTCGCAGGCAACGCCGCGGTCATGCTGGTGCTGTCGACCCAGCTGTCTCTGCCAAGCGCCGGACACGCGTACACGTACCTCCTGCTGGGAGTCCTGGGCCTGGAGTTGCTCGTCTCCATCCCCTGCCTCCTGGCCTACACAGGTGAGCTCAGCTCCAGCACCACCCCCCCCCTCCCTGCTCGCATCACAATGGTCTCAGCCCCGGCTGCTTCCGTTCAGCGCACAACAAATGGGCTTAAGAGTCGGGGCCGGCCTTTCAGCCAGACTCAGTGCCGACGGGCGTGCCCCCCCCCCACCCCCTCCCCCGGATCCCTTAATCTTAACATCTCAGAGTGAACCCAAAAAATTCCACGGAGAGTAGTTGGGAGGGGGGTGCTGGGTTTGCCAACATTATCTGCCATATTGTCGTAAAATATCTGCAGTGCCAGTCAGGAAATGAGGATCAGGTGTTATCGGTGTTTTTAAAACGCCACACTGTCTTCCTAAATGAATGATTATTGATCCTCCAAGGGTGTAGCGCAGATGTTTAATTATCATTAGGCAGTTTTAATTTTGGTTTTATTATTTGTTAAAGCAATATAATAGGTTAGGAGTAGGGCTGCAAAATTCTGGAAATTTTCCATTAATTCCCATATATGAACGGTAATTCTCATGGAAAGTTTCCAACTTGGATTATTTCCAAAATTACCTGGCTTAACGTTCCACGGAATGGAAAGTTTCTGGAACGTTTGTGGAATTAAACCATCCCTTTGCAACCCTATTTAGGATAAGGGGGTCACATTACTGAAGGCATTTCTCCAGGCTGCTTTTGAGCTACTTAATGAGGGCCGGCCATGATCAGTAGACCCTCTGGTTTATCAGATGGCATTAATTCCCAGTCTTGCCACAGGCAAACACCTGAATACACTCCACCCAGAAACACCTCCATATTGTCCTAATGTTTACTGTAATCATCACCACAGTGCCTGGCTCTTATCAGTGAGCATTAAAGTTTTCCCGCATGAAGCATCCTCATATCTGTTTAAAGGTAGCAGATTCTGGGAAATGTACAGTGACTGGTAGCAAACTAACAGACGTGCATATTTGATATGCAGCCCCATAACTATGGCTGTATCTTTGGTTAAGTTTCTTAGATTTGTGCCTTCCAACAAAGGTATTAGACTCTCTCTGCACCCCCGCGTCTATTGGCATGGTTCTAACATTAGTTGCATTACCGGCCTGCCTTGTACATCACGTTAAAGAGCTGTGCGATGACAAACCGTTTTTTGATACAAAGTAACCCAGGGGAAACGTACATAAATGCTGGTCTGTCATTGAGAAAACGTAGCATATCGCCCCCATCGGCGTGCAGCGGATCAGCGTGATTTCAGCTTTCGGTGCTCGTGTATCCCATTTCAGACATTCCTCTGATTCGTATAAGACTAGACGCACCAGCCCTGACCCCGTAGAGACATGTCTACAGTAAGGTATCGCTTGCCTTCTAAATTCTTTAGTTTCTGTTGGCAAACATTTAAAGGAGTGAAATATAAAGCTTTTGGCTACTAATGCGCCCATTTTCTTCTCAGTTTTCCTAGAGGGAAGCTGCGTTTGGCCAGAGACGCATCTTGCTTTGAAGTTCTTTTGAAGGTGCATTTAATGCTAAGAGATGGAGGGACTCTTGTATTTATCTGCTTTTTTTTCTCTTCATTTAAACATGAATACACACCATTGTATTAGGCAACATTTAGATTTCTCACATCAAAGTAGTTTACTGCTTCTTTTTTGGTCTTCAAAGGGTTAAAATTAAAATGAAATCCTTTTACTTATTGTTTATACTAAGTGCGAGCAATTTGGGACGGAACCATCCGTGGGGAAAAAAAATGTAGGGTTAAAGACTGTATTTCTCCAGCCGGGACTTCAGTTGTGAAGATAAGTGTCTTTTGAGCGTTCTGCCCCGTGTCAGCTGCTTTAGACCAAAACATACTTTTTATACAAGGTCACTTTCATACATCAGGAGAATCTAAAGGGGTTCAGAACTATTAAGGGAATATTATTTAGGCTGACGCCAATGTCTGCTGTTTTATTAGCATCAAAAAGAAAACAAAAACAATGAATGTGCTTGGGGACGGCCCGGCTCGGCCCGGCCCCCCAGAGCAGAGGTTTATTTGGGCCCAGAGACTCCCCTGGCGCTGATGGACTGAGAGACGAAGTGGCGGAATTGACACGGACAGACAAACACAAACATTCGACGGTAGGAATTCCACACGGTTAATAGGACGGCCCAAAGCAGGATATTTGCACTTAGCTGAATGATTGATTGAAGTACATTCGGAGGTAGTCTCCCCCCCTCCCCCCGGCCCCCCACTCGGCGTCTCCCCTCCTCTGAAAACACGGTCATCCCTGTCATCCGAATCTCACAGGAAAGTTATGTGGGTAAGATGTATGATGCATGCCGCTACCTGGATGGTGCCCCATTCATTATGAACACGGTCATGTAGCATTAAACAGCTTTTTACTTGTTTCGTAAAAGTATTTGTGCAGATGTGTGAATTTTTGCAGATCATGCTGGCAAAAAAGTGTACGCTCACAATTCAGGCTCCGCTTGTCGCCTTCCGAGTGTCTTTTTAATTAATGTACTAAAAATACGTGGCGTAATGATTCTTATCTCCTTAATCCGCTAGTCGGATTAACGGAAATGTTACTGACTTCAGCTGCACTTAGCGGCTGCTGCTATTGTGTGTCACTTGCTACTGTTCACTGAGCAAAGGAGCGGTCGTCCATTTTGGCGAACAAGTGAGAAATGTCACGTCTCTGTCAAGCCGCCTTTGTCCCTCCAGTGTTTTGCATTTTTATGACGTTTCAGACGCCCCGCTCTTCGGAAACTGTATTTTGCGCAGTGTTTTATAAGTAAGGGTCGAGTCCATCGTCCATCTTCGGCTGTGCACAACCTGTCCATTCTCATTTTTTATTGACTTTTCTGTTCTTTTTTGTATTTTTTTAACCATGTTTGGCTGCGTTGGCGTGACCCTTCAGTGGACTTTTGCTTTGTGTGGCTCGAACATCGCAGCCAAATTAGGAGGACAGATGGGAAATAACTGTGAAGTCATGGTTTATTCTTAGCTCGTCGTCAGTTCTTGCTCTTGTTTTGAGGTGATTGCTAGGCCGTTTATTTAGTTAATGTGCCCTCAAACTAAACTTTAAGGTGAAACCTCAGTTATTTGTATGTGTGTGTTTGTATAGACCTACTTAAAGATATGTGTCTATTTTTCAAGTTGTCTTCCAGCCGTTTATACAGTACAGGGGTTCAAAGATGTATACATACATACACATATATATGTATGTATATTAATACATACGTGCACATTGTGCTTCTAATTATACGCGTGTGTCACTTTCCCTCCGAGTGTCTCACACTACCCTTCTAAGGCAGAGGGTTTTCCTTTGTCCTGGGGGGTTTACTGTCACTCAGGTAGCTGGGTGGGGGGGGGGGGGTAATTTTGGGCCTCAACGTGAATGAGGCACGGTGTGAAGACATTAAAAGTGTTGAAGGCGGAGGCCGTAAGTGCAGGATGTCGCAGCTCTTGCGTTTCCTCCTGCTATCGATCGGGCCAGCCCACTGGGCCTGAGCCCGCGGGGGTGGGATTTAAAAACGTCGTCGCCACAGTGGCCCGCTAAAAAGTGCGAGATCAAAGAATTTCATAAGATGGGACTTAAATGGCCTTATTGGGGATTATGGTTGCTGGTTCATTGTTTCTTGGGCGATTTCCTGTGTTTTCTGTACACGCCCCCCCTTCCCCCCGCAAGAAAAACATTTTAACCCGTTTTAAAAGATGTATTAGTAATTAAGAGTGAGATTGACCTTATAGATCCCTGGGGGAAAATCTGGTGATTGATTCCCAGATGCTGCCGTCCGGCGCGGCTTATGGACCCAGCCTCAGGCCGCCGGCCTTTCACTTCGCGGGACTCCATCTCCCATCCTCACCCCCGGCACCTCAATGAACCGTCGCACTGATTAATCCTTAAGCACCGAAGGTTCGTACGTCTGAGTCCATTTTCTCCTCCTCTCCCTGCACCGCAGTGCCATTTTCATGCAATTTCTATGCATGGCAGGGGAAAGATTTTTACTATGGGTATGGAAAAACAACTCAGAGCAGTGCGTACGCTTCAGCCGTCAGTATTAATGAGCTGAATCCCGCACCATCATTTTCTGAAACTGATATCGTTTACCTTTTATGATGTGTGGGATTGTATCAGGAGAAGGCAAATTCATATCCTGGAATTCCACACAGGGGGCTGGGTAATTCTGAACACTGAAGTTCAGAGGGCAAAGACCCACTGGGCAATAATGGCCTCTCCCCCTGCCCCCACCTTGTGACCCCACCGGCCCTGTTCTGAGAGCAGGGGGCGGGGCCAGCCACCAGGCACTGATCCAGAGGTGGTCCTCTAATGATTTTACAGCCCACTGTTTGATAGGAGCAATCCAGGATCTGATGTCTCTTAATTGCTTCCCTTTAATCAGCAGCATGAAATCGTCACACTGGGGGCAGAGGGCAGGTGGTCCCAAGATGGGGGAGGACTTGGGACCCTGGGTCACCTGAGGAAAGTGACTGCTACCACTCTAGTCCGCAGCGACAGCAATACTAGCCCCCCCATCCATCACGTAACCTAAACCTGGCGCTGCACCTTAAATTAATCAGCTGTTGATGTAAATGATCATTTTAACAGCAGGGCGCCTCAACGTCAAGAACTGCTTGTTCTTCACGCCGTCGCACGGTGAACCATGGAGCCGTGAGAATACGCTGTAGGTGTGTCTCTGAAGCAGATGTTCGCTGCGCTGCCTTGCCGGTTGGCTAGCTATCTCGTCTTGGTGCGACGCGTTTTCGGCTGTTCCGCCAACCGGAGGCGTGCGCGTTAGCCCGCCGCTAACTCTACGTGTCAAACTTTTGTCCTCACCAGTGAAAGTCGTGAACTTCAACAAGGAGAAACGGAGTGCGGATGTCTGTCAGGAGGAGAGGATGCACGCCTACTCCGGTCCTGGGAGTGTCATCGGCACAGAAACGGGATTCCGGTACGCATTTCTGCGGGGGTTCGTTTCGCATGCTCCGTCGCTTCGGGATCTAGGGCCCTGAATCAGAATCCTTTCGTATGCCATGAATTAAAAATACAAGGAATTTGTTCGTGTTGTGGCACTGACACACACAAAAACAGACAAAAAATAAATGGATAAAATATAAAAATACAAGAGAGGGAGAGAGAAGTTGTGCTATTGATAAACAAACAAACATACAGGTGTGTAAATAAAGGTGTAGAATACAAGGAGTTGTAGAAATAACTGTGAAATTTTGGGATTTGTTTAAACTAGTTTTTTTCCCCAAGTAGAAATGGGTCCTAAGCCAGCCTAACTTGACTTGAAAGCCATCGCTTTCTTACAAAACCCATCATTCCAGGCCTGGGCTTGTGGCCTCCGTATGATATCAGTGGGTGTTTCACGGCTCAGTAAATCAGCTGTAATTGTAAACGGGGCCCCTGTTGCAATTCCCCTCCAGTTTGGTGTTTAGGGGGAAACCTGGCCCATGAAATGTAGCTCTGGGACATGGGGGGCCAAACGTCGCTGGGGCCGGAGCGGTGGGGGCAGCGGGAATAGCCTCAGGCTCCTCCTGGGT
>JAODUD010000050.1:232234-246974 GCA_026784285.1 Stomatorhinus walkeri | reverse complement strand
TACAATTAATTCACCTTCCAGAAGTTTCATTAACAATGCCACTAGTAACTCTGCAGATAATTGTTTTATATGTAAATGTAGGGGTAAACTATTACTGTTTCTCACCATGATGAGCATAATGGTGAATGTGTAAAATGCGTATTAACTTTTTGTGACCTCGTTTCATGTAAACTGTTAATTTGATCATCGACACATCCATAAATGTCAGCTGTCCGTCTTCCAAACACTTACCCTGAGCATCGTTAATGATGCCTCAGTCATTTGTCACACACATGCATGAGTACAGTGACTGGGCCCTGCTGTAAACCAGGTCACAAGCATAACCCTTTCTGCTGATGTATTATTTAGTAACAGATGCACGGGGAGAAGAGAGACTCAAGAGGTCAGTCAGGCCTCCACACCTTTCAGGCTCATTTGGAGCACACAGTTCTAGGGTACTGTTTGATTTGCACTGTAGTTGTTCTCCGTTTCCATAGCATCTGTCTCCATAGGAACATATACAATATTATTGTATTTGCATTATGTTATCAACAAGTATATGCAAAGTCAACATTTTCAAAAGTCCATTAAGTTTTTTTTGGAATTAATGGTAGATTTTATCCCTAACATTCTACTATGAGATTTTAGTTTAGTTTCAGGATTGTCATATTCAGTATTTCTCTGGACTGGATTATTTAGTTTCTTTATTTTATATGTTGTGAATTTTGCAGTTTATCACTGGAGAATAATGATTGGGTTTGGAAAATCAATGGATTCTAGTCTTAAACTCATGAATGATTAATTTTATTGGTTTCTGTCTTTGTAATGTCAGAAATCTTAGGGAAATATGTGATGGACTAAGTAAACTGAAAGGAGAACTTGGTATTGAATTGGAGAAGGTATGTGAAATGAGTAGCACTCAGTAAGAAAGGGGAATGACAGCATAGTTTTATCATTGCATTGCTTTTGTGTTCCTTAGCAAATGCCACCACGTACTGTTATGTAAGGCGTTAAACTCTGAAGGATGTGCATCCAGCTTAATTAGACGAATGCTTTCAGCTAGACTTATCATTTCGAAAATGTAACGTAATAAATGATGACCCAGCACTCGGAATTCTCTGAAAAAAGAAGTGTTTACCACTTCTCTGTTTTGATTACGGTCTGTCTGATAGCGGGCAAGGTTCTTCTTAACTCTTGGGATTCTGTGAATTTTGTTTATTTGCTGTTTTTGTTGTTCATATCCTTGTTTGCCTGTGCTGCTTGGTGAAATATAATAGTTTTGGATATTAGATATGTATTCTTCTAAACTGTAAACTTATAGGATTTTTTTTTGTCAAACATGTTGGATTCTTGCAAAAATCAACAATGGCATACACTCCTGTCTATACGTACATAGTACGCTTTGTTTATCCGTCTCCCCCGCATAAACTCCAGTATCTTGAAAACTAAATGTTGGATTGCATGACCGCATCTTGTGGTCAGTTGTGCGGGGAGATCAAACAGAGCATTAAGGAAGGAAAACCGAAGCACTTTATCGGCCAATGGTAAAAGGCGAAGTTCCCTTTAAGAAAGGCTGACACATAACGCCACGAACACTAAAAATGCAAAGGAGTAGCTGTAAACTGACACGTCGCAGCTCCGCGCGTGTCACACCAAAGAGCAGCTCCCTGAAATCTCCCAAAGGCATCCAGCTGACCCTAGTTAGTGTAATGAAGTCGCCGGCTTGATCGAGGTCAGCTGGGATGCCGACCCGAGGTCCTTGGCGGCTGCCACTGGAGTTCTATTGCCATGGAGACCAAGCTTATTAGTCCAGCAATGTAGCATTTTTTAAAAGAATACACGTTATTTCGCAATTCCGTTAAAAGAAGTGAACTGAATACAAAGGACTGTACTAAGCAGAAATTTGACGAGGGGAAGAGCTTCACTTCTGCTCCCTGTTGTAGACCAGGGGTGACCAGTCTTATCCAGAATGGGCCAGTGTGTATGTGGGTTTTGGGTGCAACTCCCTGATTGGCTGAAGAGTCCTCACACCTGGGTTTGAGCAGGTGACTTAAAGGTTATCCCGAAAACCTGCATACACACTGGCCCTTTGTGGATAAGATTGCCCACCCCTGCTGTAGACTGAAATCAGATTTTATCATGAATCGGTATATGACAGGCAAGGAGACAGCTGGGGAAATCCTTCACTCCTGACGTTTCAGTGGTATGTCTGGCTTACGCTGCCTATTCTGGAGTAGATCATTCCCTGGGATCTGCCCTGGGTGGGGGGCTGAGTCAGAGAGCAGCGATAGCGGCCATCTGGGGTGTAAATCCGTCACGCCTTCTAGGGCGGATTCTGCTATCCGAAAAGAAGAGATTTAGCCATGGCTGTGAGGAAGCTTCAGGTTGTGGATATTTACGGGTGTAATGATCTCCTCTTACAGCAGGGCTGTTCAAATCACGGTCCGAGCCCTGCTAGTTTTCCAGCCTCCCTTTACCTGTGAGCCAGGTGTGAAGCCTCTGGCCAATCAGAATCAGTAATTATTAAGCTAACTCCATGGGAGAACTGAAAACAAGGCCTGGATTTGGAATCGAGGTCCAGATTTGAAGAATCCTGTCTTATGCTTATGGAACATTGGTCTTGTGTTTTTGAGCTTTCGACATAACGGTTGCACACACTGGTGTTTGACGTGTTTCTCTGGGTAAATGTTAACCTTATAAGGCCGTGTCATTTTAAACGTTATATTCTCTATTTGTTTTATTTTAAAAGAACTTGCCTTTTATCTGATTGCTGTGGTTGTGAACACTCATAGTAAATTACTTTTGTATTATTTCCCCTCTTCTAATAGTGAGACCTTGCATGATAATAGTCTTTTTCATCCATCCATCAGTCTTCTAACCTATCTTGGACACTGTGGCAGGGGGACCTGGAGTTTACTTCAGTGCTTGTAAAAATCAGTTCTGGTGTTACTCCACCAGGTGGCAGTGTAATGTTACATTCAACATTGACCTATTTGGCCAGTTCATCTGTGAATTGTTTTGTTCCATTCTCTTCCAGTGGGAAAAACTTCAGATGTCCACCCGTGAGAGGCGCCAGATCTTCTGCTCAGTCAGTTTCCACATCATAGCGGTCATCTGTGTCGTGTGGTCTCTCTATGTGCTGATTGACAGGACGGCCGAGGAAATAAAACAGGGCAGAGAAAACGGTAAGTGCAATTCTCCCCCCCCCCAATAAAGGAACATTTCAGAATCTTCAAGAAACAATTAGCGGACTTCCACACTATATGCTTGTGCCAGTGTTCTTTGTGGCTGTGTTAATTATTATCGAGCTAACGCTAAAAGGACTTGTGACCGGATAAGATAATGATTTTGCCTCTTTCTCCATTTGGCTTTTAGGTGTGTTGGAGTGGCCCTTCTGGACCAAACTCATCGTCGTGGCAATCGGATTCACTGGGGGGCTTATCTTCATGTACATCCAGTGTAAGGTATACCTTCAGCTTTGGAGGAGACTCAAGGCGTATAACCGGATCATCTTTGTCCAGAACTGTCCAGACACGGCGAAAAAGGGAGAAGAGAAGATGCTGCCCGCAAGCCAAGCGAATGGCAAACATGACTCTGTGGAGGTCCCGGTGCCCCAGACGGAAACAAACTCTCACCGACTAGTAGGGGGCGACACCGTTCCAGACGTAGCGCCCGTCTGACCGCTTACAAGCCGGATCCCTCGTGAAATATCCATCCAGATCCCCCATTCCCACTTTATTTCTGAGACCTGAAGTTTTGAAGACAAGAACGAATTCAGGTTCTGTCGAAAACTTGGCAGTCGTCATGGCGATGGCTTTTAAGACCAGTGCTCAGAATGAAAGGAACTTAACGATGTTTAAGAGACAGAAATGGACCCCAGACCAGGCCACCTGTTAGCCGTAAGCACAAAGGAGCTCTTACGTGGAGTGTCGGAAAAATAGCCCATTGTATGAGTCATTTGCAGTTTTATACTAAAAATTCCAGTTGGTGCAGAAATAGATTTTAATGGCATATGTAACCATATTAAAAGAATCTTTATAGTCCGATTATATTTTATACCAAATCACCATCATTAGGAAACAATGTTTTAAATCCTATTTTAACCAGCAGGGGGGTGATTTAACAGAGCTGACCCCAGTCGTTTGCAGAAGTCCAATTTATGATTTAAATGTCTGTTTTTCATCTGTTAGGTATCTGAGCATCTTCATAACGAACATGAATGTGCAGTCAGTCGTGGTGATGTCTGTGGTGTTTCATTTGCTGATGGGCTTTAACCCTCGGATCAGTGTGGGTTCCCCGGGTTCTGCTACCGCAGAGAAGCCGGACGCCAGGCATTGGTTCCCAAGGGGAATCGGAGCGTGAGCTTCGAGGGGGGGGGGGGGGTGAGGTGGCTAAACCGGTTCACACTGGCCACAAGTAGCATGTAGCTTGTATTGTAAATAACTTAAATCACGTAATAAAATATTAACGTTGAAGCACAGAGACCATTTATTCCATTGGGATTGTGGTCATGATTGACTTATTTGACCTCTGACCTGGTATGGGGAGGCTCAACATGCACATGGAAATAATTGTTTAAATTGGGAGCCCCACCCTTTCGACCTGCCTACCCCATGGGCACGGGACTGGGGGGTAGGTAGTCTCAGGCTTGGTGGAGTCCTATCACCATCTGCCAGGCATGACCAGTTCATATGGCTCACAGGACGCGAGGTGGACAGAGTATTCAGACATTCCTGGTTACATGCATTTGAGTTTGGGCAATAGTCTACAAGTATGCAAGTACTCGTGGCAGGATTGTTGGCTTTCGAACTAGCCTCTTGTCCCTCATGCCGGCCAGCTGATATCAGCTGAACATGCAGCAGTTATAGAATGACTCTGATAAACTGTGTTTTTCTGTTTTCTAACATTCCTTCTAATCGTTTCTGTCTCGGGACGTTACCGAAAATCTTGTATCACCGGGTAGAGCTGATACTCTTTGTTATCCACTTAATGAACAAATGGTTTGCACTTCTTTCATTAAGGTATCAGATTTTCCAGAATGTACCAAACAAGAATGACAAGATATCAATAACAGTACATGTGAACTATGCCAATTACAACATGGTTACCCATTCGTTACATATTGACGTTGGGTACGCCAACTCTGGTCATATGTGTATATATATGTAAACTAAAATGGTAAAATAAATGTATGTACACAGCAGATTTTTAGCAAAGGTTCTCTTTCTTACTTCGCTGGTAAAAGGAAACGCTCCGCAGATTTTTATCTTAAACCCCAGACAGTCCACATTTTTGCTTCTACTGGGAGGGAGCGAGAATGTGGAATGTCTGGGAGTCTATCCATGGAATGTCTTTTTTGCTATTAGATAATGACATCTTGCTTAAAAAATGACATTTATCCTTTGAAAATAGAAACAAAGCTTTTCTTCACACTGTAAAAATATGTATTTTTTATTTCAGCACAGGATTCAAAGTCAACCAACACATAAGCATCCTTTTAATGACTTATTAACCTATCTAACCTAATTCAGCTGCCCTCTCCCTGTCAGTAATAAGAAATCAAACTGCAGGACCCATGGAGAGTGGGATTATTGAGCGGAGCCTTTGAAGCCCGAGGAGACTTCAAACAGTTCAGCAGGAACCAACAGAGTCGCCGAGATGGAGCGGGTCAGACCTGTAGCTGTCTGACGGCGTGCGATAATAATACAGCAAGGCCTACAGCAAAGTCTCACCCGTCGCTACATGCTGAGGGTGTCCTTGCTTTACAGACCTACGGAAAAACCAAAAGCCCGACAGCATTCAGACAGGAACCCGGCTGAGAGCCTCGATCTCAGTGGAAGGGAGATGCTCTCTGAGATGAATACTGGGTGCCATGAAGAGGCTCATTCGCAATCCCCTGCAGAGAGCTCCTCATCCTCCACGCCGTCGTCAATACCCTCTGGCGGGCGCTCCTGTGTGTCTTTTGTGCCGTCCAGTGCATTCTGGGATACCTTTCGCATCTTTAAATTTGGTAGCTTTTTCAGATCTCCGCTCCATTCCCTGTGTCGTTAAAAAGAAGTGGGGTAATAAATGCATAGAGACTCATGCACAAGTGAGGACACCACTGGGCGGTGCCGTGTCTGTCATGTGCAAATAACCTAGATCTAATGATTTCATTCACGGTTTTTTTGGACACCCAATGACACTGCGGGCTACATTCATGCAACTTCACCCAATCGTGTTGCGGGCCAATTGGCACTCATTTGCATTCATGGTACTTCACCCAATCACATCATGGGCTAAACAGAGCGCATTTACATTTTTGCTACTTCACTCAACCACATTAGAAGTTAAACAGCGCTCATGTACATTTACCTTACTGAGGCTTTTGTCCAAAGTAACAAACATGTTAGGGAAGTTTGTTTCAGCCAAAATCCCTGAAGCAATTGTGGTTAAGCACCCGAGGACCCAGTGGTGATACGATAACTCCACCAGCTAAAGGATTCGAACCCATACAGACATGGGAACAAATCAGTAAGAATCTGAGCTACATGCTGCCCCATGAACGCCCAGCATGGACAAGGAAAATGTGATGGGTTTGCCTTTTCAGTGTCGCGAATGAGCAAGGTTGTTAAAATTCACAACTTATAATGTGAGATGTGTGATTATTTAAAATACTAATTATAATTAGCTCTGCTCGTGGCTTGATTAGAGAGTACTGCAAGTCATCAAACAGGGATTGTGCTTAGCGAAATGTTTGCCATTGGCTGGACAAATAGACCATAACAATTTCTTGTCTACTTAGAAACTAAAGCACCATACATGGATGCCCTACGTCATTTGATTCTTTGACAGAGGTGCCCAAAGATGTCTTTCAGAAATTTGTTGAACTACGGTATTTCAAAGTATATGTTACCCCTACATTTTCCATAAAATGAATGGATAAGTGATGACAATGAGGCATGACTTATAAAAACGATCAAACTGCACTGCAAAAAAAGTCTCACCTGAATGTTTTTAGGTGCTTAGAGTTGATAATATCGGGAATTTCTAAAACAGGAGGGAAGAACACGGTATTCATTCAGGCTTGTGTAACTAGTGGTGGTTAGTTAATTTAATAAACTTGACATCACGTCTTCACCACAGATCTATTCAACGCAGAAACGTTACATTGTAGCCTAAGCAAAACTATAATAATCAACACTTCAATCAGCAAATTAATGAACCGGGACGCACCAAATCCATTGCCCTCATATAGGACTCTTTCTCGTTCAATCGTCTGCTTTATGACATTTTCTCTGGAGCCGTGGAGCCGCCCTTGTCTCCCCTTAATGCTGTTCGCCAGCTCGATCTGCTCCAACTCGGCGTCGAAGCGATGCAAATACCTGAGAGGAAACAGACCAAGTCACATAGCTTTAAGTAACGTTTCGCAATTCGCGTTAAACAAATCCCTTAGTGATCCAGGAATAAACAAACAATCGCTGAGCCCCAGTCAGTTCATATACTTACCTCTCAATAATTTCACATGCATCCTGCTTTGTATATTCTTCTTTAGCTGGATCGAGCTGGTTTTGGAACCAGACGAGCTTTTCACCTGCGAAGACCCAGTGAGGGCTTAAAGTGCTGATGAGGCAACTGAAATGCAAGTTCTCGTCTTGCGACAAACTCACCGATTGCATTCAGTCGCAATGCTTTTTCATTCTTCAGCCTAGTAGCAATTACATAAATATTCGCATTAGCTTGCATATGGTTTCGCGGTATGTAGACAGCAAGTTAAGTAAAACTAGCTAACAGACTACCACTGACAGTTGGGGTATCCGTTTTGTCACAACAATTAGAGCATACAATAAGGCCTTGTTCTGTAGTTTACCGTTCTTTTTTCTCTTGTTTAATGGCTTCTCTTGCAAGATAGCCAGCTTTTCTACTGTACGGATGAACTACCTTCTTCTCCACCGGTCCTTTTCCTTTCTTGGCTTTAGGCTGAAATATGAGAAATCAGACACGCAATGTAATTCCAAGTAAAACAATCTGTTGGATATAACGATGCCGCTGTGCTATCTAGGTACCTACGTACCATTCCTGGTGGCCGGTGCGTGTTTGAAATCCTTGTGACAACCTGAACACGTGCAGCACGCAGTGTGACACTCCGGAAGTGGTCCGTCACTATTTTTCCTCCCCGCGTCGCTGAAACTCTCCAACAGGTTCCGTTGTTAAATAAGTCGTATAAACGCCCTTATAATGGTAGCCGTTAAAAAATCACCATCCATATTTCCAACCGCTTTTGTTTGACAGGATCAGGGAGTCTGAAGCCTGTTCCAGGCAGGATGGAGAACAGGGTATGAAAAAATGCCGGTCTATCAAGCGGAACATATGCAGACACACAGAAAGCACAGATATTCTGGGCAATGTAGGAAAACCTACATTCGCCAAGAGGAGAAAATGAAAAACGATAAACTGGCTAAATTTTATTTTGCCGTGGTGGCAGTCATAGCATGACACATGTCATGGCTGCCGTATCGTGAAGCCAGAATTCTTGCTTCGGATAATTTGCAAGGAACTTTACTTTCGTTCACTTACATTCAGCCCAGACTACCTTAAATCCGTAAAGTTATCCGGTTAAGCAAGAAGTCCGGCTTCTAGATATTAGAGTCTGGATTCTGGTCCCATGTAGGTTGTGAAAGGGTGCCCCCTGGTGAACGCCGTATGTGTTTCACTCTTCCTATCGTTCACTGTGAGAATGACGTGACCAGAAGTGTGGAAGTAGAGATTCTGGATGTAAAGCGGAGCCAATGATATACATTGAACAGAAGATATATTCAAGTAAAATTTATATCACGTTTGTAATATGAATTGTATGATATTATTCAGGTTCTGCCTAATACATTGAACATTATTTATGATGGTTTGCTTCTCAGTCATTTAAATGTGTATTTCACACATCACTTCATTTCATAGCTTAAAGACAATTTTTATGTAGAATTAACTTATACAAGCCCAGGAAGATATGGAAGATAACTTTTAAGTAACATTTTAAAATGTATATTTTGCCAGGCATTCAGAACATTGAAGGGAGTTGCATGCACTGCCATAGCATATTTTACCCTTATTTTCCCTTTGAAATAATTAAAAATTCTCTGTAATACCACATAAATGAGATGCTCAGTGGAAGGAAACTCAGTATTTCCCCCATGTTGCTTTGATGAATCACCTGGTCTTCAAACAGCTCAGTCATGCATGGTTTTATACTTTGATTTTATTTCTCAATTGCTGCACATGCATGTGGATGATCACCAGCCCTTAGTTTCAGCATGTGTTTCTAAACTTGCGGCCCATATCACATATTTGTTTTCCGGCAAAATATTTCACAAATGAAAACAAGATGGATACAAAAAAACGGCAACAGAATCATTTTTCAAGTATTATACAGGTTTTGATATTACTGTCAGCTGTTTTAATAACCCACTGGTGAATTCAGTGCACAGATCTGATTCAACCATCAAGCACATTAGTAGCCAAAATTGTGGAAACACTTTGTAACATTCTTTGCTTATAAACATTACTATCAATATTCATGTAGTCATTTTTAAAGCATAATGCCAAAAATGCTAAGTGTTTCCACAAATGTGAGCACCAGTGTAGCTTCCTCACTGATGAAATCAAAGAAATTTGATCAAAAGCACTGGACCTTCAAGAAATCATGCAGCTTGCATTCTGACAAGCAAAACGTGATGGGTTTGCCTTTTTAGTGTCGCGAACAAGCAAGGCTGTTAAAATTCACAACTTATAATGTGAGGTGCGTGATTATTTAAAATACTAATTATAATTAGCTCTGCTGGTAACTTGATTAGAGAGTACTGCAAGTCATCAAGCAGGGAACTGTAATGGGTATTAAAAACTTATTTTTCAATAGTTCTGTATGAATGACCATCAAATAATTCCTGATTAGCAGGTGAAAATATATTTGCAGTATTAAATTTTAAAACTACAATTTGCCTCCCAGCAAACAGGTGTCTTGTACTTAAAGAAATGTTTGCCATTGGCTGGACAAATAGACCATAACAATTTCTGATTATTTATGATATTTATGTATATGTTAGTAGCCTGTGTTCATTCCGTTCGGGGTTTGCAGCTTCAAGCCACGGTTTTTTTTCCCACAATCCAAAGCTGTGTTAATTTGACATTCTGGAGGATTTCTGGCCTGTGCTGGTATCTGGAATGATGACTCGGGGGTGGGGGCAATTGGGAGCTGGGGCTGCCTCAGCACCTGTCCCTTTCACCCCACTCTGTTCGAGCGCTTAATGTTTGTCTGCATCACGGTTATACACAATTTATACAACATTCTACCTTTTTTTATTAAGACATTTTTGCAGTATGTGTCCTCCTGTCTGGGGTCAGTGTGTGGCTGAGTGGGTTTCGGGACTCTGAGCCTGTGATCGGAAGGTCACTGGTTCTAATCCCAGGGCCAGTAGAGTGATGTCACCATTGGGCCCCTGAGTGAAGCCCTTAACCCCCAATTACTACACGGACTGGTTTATACTGCTTTCTCAACAGAAGTGTATCTCACAATGGATAAAACTGCTAAATAAAAAAAAAAAGTGTGGTAGTGTTCTCTTAATCAATGTGCAAAGGTGTTAAAAGCAGAAACTGTTTTTTTTTTTTGTTCTTTATAAAGAAAATACATATATCTCATAAATAAATAATACCAAAGAATTGCATTTCTGATGTCACTGGTAGTGCATCCTTTTACTTATTTTTCTAGCTATGACTACATGAAGGATACTTATCACTAAATACAACTCAGAGCATGTAGCCATGTACAACATATATTTTTAACAAAACAGAGGGGAAACATAGTCAAGTGGAACATAATCCATTTTTAAATGTCACCATTGCGATAATACTGCTTTAAAAAATTACAAATTGATTATGCAGTGTAGTGCGTTGTTCTGAGATGTCAATATCCATATCTTGCTTCGAACCACCAAAACACGAAGCAGAATCAATAATTGAGCACAAAAATGACCCATCTTTACAGCAAGTTTGTTTCTTTCTCCCCGGGGAAATTAGCGTTACCTGTAAATGACAGTTAAGATTTGTGTGGCGGCTGTTTGACTTACAGTGCAAAAGTCAAAGTAAAAAAAATCTATGTTTAAATGATTTTATGTTGGAGTAAAACTATGATATCATATCTGCCGGAGTGTGACAGCTTAGCCCCTTCAGCATCGTTTCTTAAGTCATCCAAGTATTTGTAGTAACTATCCAATGGAATTGTTGATAGGACCACTAGCACGCTAGTCTGGTTGATCAGTACCTCATAAAATTATTTAATTAAGTAAATTAATTAAGTTAGCTAGTGGTGAAGCGTAACCAATACATGAAATGGCTGGTGTGCCTTGAGGAGAGGTTTGTAATATTTTGGAGAACAGATGAAATTCTTATTTTTAATCATTTTACTGTTAATTTGCGTATACTGTCATCTTAAGCTTTTTGTGAGCAGACACTTACTACCCGCATGAATAGCTTTAAACACTTTCTTTGACTTTTGCACAGTGCCCTGTCACATGACCTCCAACTCAGTTACGACATATAGAAACACTTAATCAAGGACAGCAGGTCCGATTTTATCCCATTGTTAAGGAACCCATATAGAATGGGGTTCAGGCAACATGACATCATTCCCAGCAAGTGGCAAATGCAGTATATGAGCTTGAAGTGGCGACTCGAGATCAGATTGGCGTTGAAGTCCGTCACCAGGTGGAAGAGGTGCAGCGGCATCCAGCTAATGGCGAAAGCCAGCGCCACTGTGGTCAGCTTAATGAAGACGCCACGCGTCCTCCTCCTCATCCGGGACACCGACTTGGAGGCCGTGAGCATCTTCTGCAGCTCGACTGTCTCATCCTCCTTGAGTTCGAAGCAGATGGGGACCGTGGGTAGAAGAGGAGCCGGAGACTTGTCCTGCTCTTTGGGCGTCAGCCGTCCCCCGGAGTCCGTTTCCCGGCTCGAAGTCGCCGGGCCAACCGAGCGGGTCTTTTTGCCGTATCTTCTCCTCTGTTTCCGGGCTAGAGCCAATCTCCAACTGTCAGAATTGGTGCGCTGGTCTGGCTGGGAGGCCGTCTCATCCGGCTGCTGGAGGCTTAACCGGATCATCTCGTTCTCCTCTGCCTGAGCCCGAGGCTGGACCTGGACACTGGCACTGACTCTCCGGCAGAGGCTGACGTAGCTAGCGGTGAGGCAGACCACGGGCAGGATGTACTGGATGAAGAGCAGACTGGAGGTGAACGCGATGCGGTACCCGCTGGAGGGCCACGACTCTATGCAGAGTGACTTGTTGCGCAGTGGTTCCAAGTGGAACCTCTCGCTCAAGTCCACGGTGGTGTGGAACACCGGCAGGGGTGAGCACATGGACAGGCTGAGCAGCCAGATCGTTGCCAGAAGGAGGCAGCCGGCATTCACCGAAAGATGAGCGGACAACGGGTGACTTATCATGTGATACCGGACCATGGCGATGGCCATGAGCACCAGCGTCGAGACGACTACTGATACGCACTGCAGGAATGGAACAATGTGGCACAGAGCGTCCCCGAAGATCCAGTGATCCAGCAGCACACAAGTCAGGGTGAACGGCGAGCAAAACAGAACCACCAAGATGTCCGAGAAAGCCAGGTGACCCACCAGGAAGTTGATGATGGTCTTTTCCTTCCATTTCCTCGCTAGTGTCATTAATATAAGGATATTACCCAGAAGCCCCAAAATGCTCACTGTTGTGTACAGTCCAATCAAGAAGTAGCGAACGTCATTCGCGCTGCTGTTGAAATCTTTCCATGATGGAATGTATGGGTTGTGATTTGGGTCACTGTCATTGTTTGCGAATGTCTCATTCCTGGTGGCATATTCCAGATCCATGTCCGATCTTCCCTGAAGCAGCTGTTGAATAAAACAGAAATGGCAGCATATGAATGAGTTTAGCGTGTGCTTACACCAAGGCTCTGTTCTCCAAAAGACGATCAGGGAATAGATATGTATGAAATTCTCTTTTATCACTGCCTCTGAGCTGGAAGATGTTTTGGTGACTTCTCAGAGCACGGTGCTGTTTATTCATGAGGATATTCATGAGTTTGTGAGAAGTTTCATCAGCCTCTGCCTCGACAAGGCGGGAAACGTCGCGGCGTGAACTCATCTCATTCTGGCGAGGAAGTATGGCTGTTTCTTTGCATGGCATTAACAAATCGCCAAGCTTCCCCAGGCTGAAAATTATGAAAAAATGCAAAAAATGTGGCGCAGTGGTTGGCACTGTAGCCCCAAAAGCACACAAGGTGAACTGGAGCTGCCAATTGTGTGTGTGTGTGTGTGTGTGTGTGTATGCGCCCTGTGATGGGATGGTGTCCCATCCTGGGTTGTTCCCTGCTTTGTGACTATTTCCTGTGATATAGGCTCTGGGCCCCCACAACTCTGCATAAGACGTGGGTATAGAAAATGAATAGATATTCTCTGTGTACTAATATTTGTATTAATGTATAGTAATTTGCTTACATTACACCTTTACCATTACCCAGTTTAGCAAGCAGGATGTTAGTCTGCGTGCTTTATTGTGCCGAAACTTTTATTCTGCCAAGTGGAGCTTCGGATTAAGCTCCTCTTGTTATTTGAGGTATACTCTTTATTGACCATTTTATATTATTGCGCCACAAAGTCATAGCTGACAAGGGAAAAAAAACTGAAAAACTGAAGTGAGAGAGAGGGAAAGAGAAGAGAGACAAGAAGAAATAAATAATACAAATATAATACAAGCAAAAAGAGAGAAAAAAATAGAGGGGGGTCAGACAGACAGAGAAAATTATACATACCAACTTAACACAAAGTAGAACAAAAAGGAAAGAGTAATAAAAGGACAGATTCTGCATCTTACTGCTGGACATTGTCATCACACCAGCTGCTGCATCTGAAAAATAAGATTCAAATACACGCACAAACAGGATACATACACAGAAACCAATGGAGAAAACCAATTGCCACAGCAGTATCTACATCTGAGAGGTATGGATGGAAGTTACCCACACGCCCACACACACCCAGATGGGGAGAGAGAAATAAAGTAAAATAGGGCAAGAAAGCCCTGGGCTCTTGTGTCTGTGCGCATGTGTGTCCGTTTGTGCGTATGTGTATGTGCGTGTTTATGTGTGTGCGCGTTCTAAGTGTATGTGTGTGGATGTGAAAGTTTCAAGATTCTTTATTTGTCAAGTGCAAGTGATACAGGTACAACAAGCAGTGAAAGTGTGTGTTTGTGTGTGCGTATGCAGATGTACATGTGTTTGTGCATATATACGTGTGTGTGTCTGTGTGTGCGTGTGTGTGTGCTATGAGTGTATGTATGAGTGTGCAGGTTATCATGGAATGATTCCCCATGAGAGTGCAAGCCAACAACAACGCCGCCTCCGGGGCCCCTCAGACGGCCAAGAGAACTGCGAGTGACCACGAGCCCAGGTGCCCCACAGCAGCCAGGCACCCGGGCCCCCTGCCACTGGATAGTCGCGTGCACGCCCAAGGAGGCAGAGGGAGGAGCCACCAGACGCCCCCCACTGGCAAGCACGAGCCAGGAGCCCCATGGCCACAGGTGGCAGCACACCGGCCCCGCCCCGGGGGCCAGCCGTGCAGGTGCAAATAGAGCCCGGGGCCCGAGCCACCCGCACACCCCACGGGAGACCTGCCCGCCCCAAGAACCCCACCCAGGGGACCAGGGGAACACCCTGAAAGCCACCAGGCACCCCCCTCCCCGGCTCCCCCG
>JAODUD010000050.1:183968-203455 GCA_026784285.1 Stomatorhinus walkeri | reverse complement strand
AACCAAGCACACCATTGTTTTTCTTGTGAAATTCCCAATAAGTTTGATGTCACATGACCCTCTTCCTATTGAAAAAAAAGTTGGATTCAAAATGGGCGACTTCAAAATAGCCACCATGGTCACCACCCATCTTGAAAAGTTTCCCCCCTCACATATACTAATGTGCCACAAGCAGTAAGTTAATATCACCAACCGTTCCCATTTTATTAAGGTGTATCCATATAAATGGCCCACCCTGTATATCAAGTATACGTCTAAATTAATGCTATGATCAAGCATGCAGTGCACTCTTCGATTTACGCCAATCGCACAAATCTGATTGGATCTGTCAGTGAATGTTTAATGAACCATGTGTGGTTTGGCTTCGTGGATCGGTTGAGTGTTCGCTGGTTTTGCGTAGTGCTGTAGTTCTCGAGACCTGTCTTGTTATCGAGACCAATTTTTTGTGGTCTTGGTCTCGACTCTATTTGGTCTCGGTCTCGGACAAAGCGGTCACGATGGGATGAGGAAAAAAGCGAAAACGGCACATCTTCACAGCACGGTATCATCATTTATTATGCGCCTCAATTCAAATGCAACCAGTCATATGCATCCATTTTAAAAACATTACATTGTATACATTTACTCAACAGACTCTGCCAGTGCTTCACAGTCCACACACATCATACACATCGCATTATAGCGAAGTCAGCAAAGAAATGTCCGCGAAGTCTGTAGCATAGTTATAATTCAAATAAATTAGGTATTTTACATTTATTAGAAATCACGATCTTGGAGGTGCAAGTCAATCTGGAGGCTCATTCTCTTCAATTCAAAGCAAAGGATCATTACATAGCTGTATTCATAGCTTACCCGAGGCCTCTGTCCCTGGTATAAGAGACTTAACGTGAACATCTTTCTGGTACATTCCATCTCTTTCCCTTGACGAGGTCTGATAAAATGGTTATAGCAGAGGATTGCTAAGAATATTATTTTTCATCAAGCCTTGTAACTATGACAAATCTGGGAGATTTTAAATGAGAGACATACGGACAATATAATTGAAAAGATAACATGAATTTCATTTAAAGAGTAATGACACTTTACAGCAATGCCTTTTTTCTCTACAGTTGATTTGAGTAAGGTGATGTCAGTTCTAGGCCTAGTCTGTTTTCGGTCTTGGTCTCGCCTTAATGTGTCTTGGACTTGCTCTTGGTCTCGCCTTAGTGTGTCTTAGTCTTGGTTTTTGTCTTGGTCTCGCCTTTTTGTGTCTTGGTACCCTCAAGTCTTGGCAATGTCTTGGTCTCGGTTTAGGCGGTCTTGACTACAACACTAGTTTTGTGCTAAGCATTTGCAAACCCTAGTCCTGTTTAAAACTGGTTCATTCTAGCATTTGGGGCTGGGAAATCTGATCGTGGATCAGCATTGGAGCTTGCCTGCTTTAAAATGCTTACATTTCCAGCTCTGCCTCCTGACCTTTTCACAATTTGCCGCGAACCAAATTTGGGTTGCGACCCATGGATTGTGAATCGCTGCTCTAGGGGTAATATTGTACATGTTCGAATGTAACTGAGATGCCATCAGTTGCAATTGTCCTTGTTTTACTCTAATGATGAATCCAATGACTTTGTCAGGATGGTCATTACAGCTGTAATGTGTCAGTCACTGTGTCTCCATTCTGATCCTCCTTGTCTTTTGTTTGGCCCGATATTGTGTTATTTTTCTTGATACTTTTCCAAAAACTTTGACTTTCAAACATTTAAACGGAAGGCTCTCTTTCATTTGTAGATATTTATTTGCTATTTATTTATTTATCTATCTATTTATTTAAGTAAGTCCTCAAAGGGGGTTCAGATTCTGTCATGGATAAATACTGCATTGAGTTCAGACTGTGATGCTCTATTACAGAATTCACTTAGAGTGTATTTTCTCACTGTCCCTATATTTCATAGTGCTACAATTCCCTACTTCAGCTGGCAGAATTTAGTCCCGGAGCTCGTGTGTTATAGTGATGCATATTTAACGATGTTCAGTAATCGTTTTGATTTAAAAAAATTTTTTTTACCTTTTGTCTTTACATTTTGTACTTCCTGTCATCGGTCGGATTTGGAGGGTGAAGGTTTTTAAATGAAGTGTTTTCAGTAGTGTTTCTGTCACAGTCGCGGGGTGGACGAGCGGGAAAGCAGGCATGGGAATCAGCGATGGGGCAGGTAACGGGGTTTATTGGAGACAAACATGGGACAGCAGAGCACTCACGGGAAACATCAGGGTGACGTTAATGACCGACCTGGGGAGACTGACTCAGACGCGGACTAAATACACAAGACAAGCAGGAACTGATAGACAACAGGTGATCACCATCAGGAATCGACACGAGGTAGTGAGGGGGGCGTGGCACACACGAGGCTCGGATGGGCGGATCATGACATAGCTCCCCCCCAAGGCGCGAACTCCAGGTGCGCCCCAGGGAAGGGGCGGACGAGGCGAGGGAACACAGGACCTGGAAAACAAAAGCAAAACAAATCAACGTGGGACCGGGAACAAAACAGAAACACAGAACAGGCATAGGGGCAACAGCCAAGACCGGACCTGACACAAAACAGGGAACGCAGACAGGCACACCAGAAACTGGGACAGAGGGGGAACACCGACAGGCGACACAAAAGGGCCGGGAGTGAACAGAGGAGCCGACAGGGAACCAGGGATGGAGACAGGAGGGACGAAAGGATGAGGGGCAGACATAGGGGGCCAAACGGGAAAGGACAGGGGGCCAAGGGGAGCTCAAGGGACCCAAAGCAGGCGATGGGCGGCAGCCGGAGGGGCCACAGGTGAAGGGAGGAGGGAGCAGGAGGGGACCACGGAGACAGGACGAGGGACAGATGAAGGAGCTGAGAAGGGAGCAGGAGGGGGCACCAGGGGAGGCGAAGAGGGAGCCAGAGGGGACGTTGACGAATGGAAGGAGGGAGGGGAAGTTGTTTGGGACCTCGGGGTTCGGGGCCAGGGCCAGGCAGGTTGGAGTTATAGGGGCAGGAACAGGAGCAGCTGCTGCAGGTGGGGCCGCGGGGGGAGCAGACTGGACAGCCGGCGGGAAGGAGGCCGCGGGCTGGGCAGCCGGCGGGGAGGCGGCCGCGGGCGGAGCAGCCAACGGGGCAGTGGCAGCAGGAGCCCCTGGAGCCGCGGCGGGCGATGTGGACTCTCGCACTGCCACTGTAAGTGCCTTGGGGATGCGGGGAATGGTGTCCCACACTGCCCTAATCCCCCCAGTACCCAGGCGCGCCTCCCGGTAAAAGTGCTTATCAAGGGGAGGCAGCGGGAATGTCCATGGCAATTGGGGATTCCCCCCAATCACCCGCAGGGAGCCCAGCCGGAGCAAGAGATCCAGCCCCTATGTAAATGGTCAGAGGACGGTCGTCCTCTGACATCCTCCCTTTACGCCTCCTCTTCTTTTTCCGGACACTGGCGCTGGTCAGCGGTAGGACCACCTCCGTGGGGATGGACGGTAGGTTCATCCAGGGGAGAGTGAACGGCTGGAGCTGCTTCTCCTTCACTCTCTCAATTAGCAGCCGGAGAGTTTCGCGTGCCTCCTGCCGGGCGGGGCGACCTCAAGGAGGAAATCCCTGCTCTGGCTAGCTAACTCCTGGGCTATAGGGTCTTCCTGGACCTCCGGCAGCTGCAGCCAAATATTTACCTCTTGGAGCAAGCCGATCTTCAGGTCGTCAGCTTGCGGTGGAGAGGTGTCTTCGCGGAGGTCGGTCATTCTGTCACGGTCGTGGGGTGGATGAGCGGGAAAGCAGGCAGGGGAATCAGCGATGGGGCAGGTAACGGGGTTTATTGGAGACAAACATGGGACAGCACAGCACTAATGGGAAACATCAGGGTGACGTTAATGACTGACCTGGGGAGACTGACTCAGACGCGGACTAAATACACAAGACAAGCAGGAATTGATAGACAACAGGTGATCACTATCAGGAATCGACATGAGGTAATGAGGGGGGCGTGGCACACACGAGGCTCAGACAGGCGGATCATGACAATTTCACATTTCATTGAGTGGGGGCAGGAACCTCGTGCTTTTGTGGCAGAGCTGGAGTCACGTGAGGTCCCTGGAACCCCCCAGCGTACTCCTCCAGCTGGGGGAGTGCGCTATGGCTTCCTGGTGACTGCTGTGAGGCTTCCTGGGGCGGCATTTTTGCATTGCTCCTTGTGGTATTTATAGTCCCTGTCATGTTCGTGGCCTCATGCTGATAAGCAGGGAAGGGGAATCTTAGGGCTGTTTTAGCCCCCTAAAATGTTTTTTTTCCCACTGCCTCCCACCAAATGTCCCCCCCCCCTCCCGCCCCCCAAAGTCGCTGCGTCACTCGGGGGGTTGGGGTGATGGATGGAGTAATCACTGTACAGAATTCACTCTTTATCGGCGTGCCTCCACTCCTTATAGTGTCTGATAATGACACCCTTGTAAGAACATTGTGCTATTGAGTCATTTATAATTTTAATGGCTTTTAATAGAAGTGCTTTGTGCTTCAGTGCTGTTTTATGGTTTTCGTACTTGGAAAAATCATTAAATTTGCTCAGCGCAATTGTGCACATGTGACCAGGTCTGTAGTTTCTCCACAGCATGGAAGCTTACAACTTAACTTACTGTGTTAGAGTATGGAAGCATGCCGCTTAAGAAAGATAATTCATGCTTTAATGCTTGCAGCGTTATTTTCAGATTCATTTCTGTCGTTTCAAACGAGGATCCTGATTTGCCTTTAGCGTGGTTGAATACGTCAGGCCGTTGCAGGTAATTCTGAACAAAATGAAAATAGGTCAATGATAGTGAACTTTGCTTGACTCACAGCAGATAAGTACAATAGATAAATGTTGTGTTTATGGGATGGTGCGTGTCTATAATTGGTTTTATGAAAATAACATTTGAGATTGAGTTCAGTAAGTTTGATGTTCCATCAGACCCTGGGGTCATACTTCTCTCTATGTGTATTGTCAATATCCCAGACTGCCTGCTCTCTATCCTCTCCATGGCTAAATACTGACCCCTGAGGTGGTCGGAGCAGTTGGTAAAACTATATTCGGCAGATTGCTTAGGTTCTGGGAAATGAGATCACTTACGAGGGCCTCTTATTGTGTAGTTCAGCACATAGTGCTGATCTGTTGTACCTGAAAGGAGGACGTGGATGGAGTTGAATGAGGCTTTTCAAAATGGTTTCTTCCTTCAGACCTAGTAGGTACAGAAATAGACTTGATAGACTTGGCCTGTTCATCCCTCCCACTCTATGAAGCACCGAACTTTGTGCCATTCAATAAATTCAATTCAATTTATTTTTGCATAGCACCTTTCACAAGTTACCCCAAGGTGCTTTACATGGGTGTAAAAAGGCGAGAGGGAGGGAGGGAGGGAGGAAGGAAGAAAGGAAGATAGAATGAGAACAAGGAAGGAGAACGGAAAGGAAGGAAGGAAGGAAGGAAGGAGAGCGAAAAGGAAGGTAGGTGAAAGATGACCATGGAGGAGAGGTAAATATATAGAAGAATTCAAAATGAACTTTTCAAATATATAGTGATTAGAACACTTCAGCTACTAGTTTGATAGTAAACCTTTTGTAACCCTTTTGTAAACCTCTTTCTTTCTCTGCTCCATAGCATCTTTTGGGTCATTCCTTGTCCTGTTATTCACCCTGTGGCACACTGTTCATCTTCTGCTTTTTGGATAAATTGGACCATCTGAGGCAGCCAAATAATATATTTACTGGGCTTTAAAATCACCAGTGGCTGATGAGCAGTCTTTGATTATATTACTTACAGTATTTTGTCCACATGTACCTTCATCCTTCATCAGGTGATTCTCTTCAGTAATATGCACCGTGTTCTAAAAAATTAATGATTAATGGAATCCATCAAAAGCAGGTTGCACTCTGTAGATCAACAACCACAAATTAATTACATTTAATTCTTCTTTTGTTTTCATTTTATGGTTTGAGGGTAGGTGCCTAATTCACCATTTTCTTCAGCTTTCCCAGTGTGTATCCCTGGAGATGTGCGAGTTTGATTAGTTTTCCCTGTACCCTTTCAGGTCAGTAAATCGATTCCATTTCAGTCCATTTTTTTAATGAAAAATGTGACTTAGGAAATGAGGCTTTGCCACCAAGGCTTGGTGGGATTAACCAGCCCTGTCAATCATTTACTGGTTTAATGCACATATTACTTTTTTATTGGTTCTCATTGGGTTAATCCAGGTAGTTCCTGATAATCCCACCCACCCAGCTTGGCTTTTGGAACCAAATAATGCCTTATTGTTCTTCACTCTTGTACACTGGGGAACCTCTCAGTTTGCCAATTGTTTGAATTGCTCGATAAAGCCATTTTTTTCCGGGGAGGTGATAATGACTTGGTTTTTGTTTTCTGGAACATCTCCATCCATGAAGCACTGGAGAGCATAACGAGTGGCCCCTGTTGTCTCTCAGTCTCATAACTGTATCCCCAAGTTCCTCCTGATGAATCTGGCTTCTGTCTCTCTAAATTGCAGCCCACCGCTTCTGCGTATATAAATATCCATCCGTCTAGATATGTCAAGCTAAATGCCAAGCCCCTTGACTGCCTTGAGTGACAGACAGGGCAAGAGCACATCTCGGCGCTGTCCTAGCAAATTCCTGAAGCCTTAGATGAATAAGACAAGGTGCTTGATAATCATAGGGCCTGTTGTATTCTCTTGTTCAGGGGAGTGGTAATAGATCTGCTGTGATTTGTGATGCATGCTATGCAATGCTGTTTTGCATAGGCGTGTTCCTAGAGTCTACACAAAGACAGATGGAGCTCCTTGTTGGTAAGATATTATCTGCAACATATGCCTCAGATAGGATGAGAGTCTTATGCCAAAGTAGCGATGTGCCTGTTTAAAACCTTTCACTTTGATGTCGGGATTTGGCGGAATTGGGTTTGAAGTGCAAGGATGCATGTGTGACGGAAAGACTACTTCACATTTGCGTGCTTGTCCATATTTTTTTGTTCTGTTCTGGTGCCTGCATGCCTGGTTGATCACAAACTGCTCGTGTACCGTGTCACACTATTAACAACGATATCCGGAAATTATCCTTTTCAAGTGTAAATTATTTCAACATAACTGAGGAGTTCATTCCCGTGGCGCATTATAACAGGAGATATACTGCACATTAAATTATATTATTCATTATAATTACAGGTAAAATAATTGGTCCAATAATATTTAGTTATTATATAGTTCTTCTACAGCTGGGAAGCGTTTGCACACCAACATAATTTATACCTTTATTGCTCATTATGACACACTGCTAACTTTTCAATGGGTCGGCAGGATATTTTTTTAACAATCCCCCGTGTGTTTCTAACGCTCCCGTTCCCAGAACGATCACGGTGATGCATGAATAAGCTGCAAATGATCACCTAATGCGATAAGAAAGGCATGTTGCCGATTTGTCCAATCGCGGCGAGTTTGGGGAGCGCGCACTCCGGGGCATGCTCATGTTATGTAAGGTAAATTGACATGTACCTGAGAGCTGCACATTGAACAGTTTTCATAGTGGGATGGAACTGACAACTAAAATGCACAGCAGTGTCATTCAGACTTTATTTGACAGGGGTCCATTGGGGCTGACGTGTCCTGACCGGGGTCCAGTTCCAAACGCCGCCACATATTAACAAGTGACGGTCCCATGTTTTAAAAATATATCAGGCCTATTTATAACTAAGTAACTATTTTCTATTTTAAAAAACTAATCGTTTTTGTTTTAAAAAGGTTTACATGCCGCATTAATGACAAATCCCAAATGCCGAAAAATATCTTGCTTTGATTGTGTGCCTTTGAATTACGCACACCATGTTCCATAGTCTGATATACAGTTCGCATCAAAACATAAATACAATCATAATGTTTTTATGCAACTACAAGCAGTTTATTTACTGAAAAATTACCTAAACCGAGTGCTCTGCGGGGTGGTAACTGGCGTTCCTGTGTGAATTAAAAAATAAATAGCTTTAATTCAATTGAGTCTTAAAATAAGAAACAGGAAGAATGCTCTAATGTTAATAAGAAATGTTAAAAAACTAAGTAAATAACAAGGGAAACATAATTCAATCAGTCTTGGAGCTTGTTTTAATCTTGCCTTAAGAGGCATCCAGCTGCAAACCCATCTCACGGTTTAACTCAAGAGCCGAATGGTTCGTGTTTATGAAAGAATCATTTAAATCCAGCCAAGGCGTTTGCAGACACGCACTTCGTGAAACAAGTGGCAAAAGCCAACTGGTGTAAGAGGAACCATTAATAACATGCGGCGCCACAAAAAGGCTTTATTTTTAAATATATAAATGTATAAGCTGCATATACAAAATTAGAATTCAGTGAAACAAATTGAAGGTTTAAAACGAGTCTTCGCATCCAAGATGTAGCCTACATGCAAATGTTCTGGTCATGGACTGTTTATTTCTAGAATTAAAGATAATGTGAGTATATCGGTGTGAGTCATGGTAAAGCCATGTACCCAAACACCAGGATCTGTGGATGAAACCTAACAGTCGATTAGCACACATTTGAGACACACAGTCTAACGTACACACCTACCCATACAAAGGTTTGTTTATATTATTCTCTACATATCAGGATAATTCGAAAGACATCAAAACTATAAAATAACATACATGGAATTAAGCACAGACCAAAAAAGTATTAAACAAATTAATTAAAATATTAATTTGTTGGAGGCAGATCTATGGTTTGGAATTCAGAAGGTTGCTAGTTCAAATCCCATGGTCTGTGGAGGGATCCCACCACTGGGCCCTTGAGCAAGGCCCTTAACCCCAAGGGTCTGCCTGAGCCTCATGAGGCGGCCTCCTGAGGTGCTTTTCCCGCTCTGCTGAAGGACGTCCCACATATATGCTGAGGTCTCATTGGCCGCTTTTCATTCCCTACCGGTCATGTGATGAGGCACTGTCACTCTCCTTTGTAGACTCGCATTGAATGATTTTCATGCTTTCCCCATTGGAAATGTGCAGTATTTCTGAGCCTAAGTGAAGTGAGGTTTTCCCTGACTGAAATACACACGTCATGCACCGCAGGAGGGAACGTGCTCATCTCTACAGAAACCCGTAAGACGCCGCTGTCATGGCCAACAGTGATTAGAGTGAATTATCCTGTTAGAACAAAGCGGCCCGAATGAGCCCCCAAGCAGGATGTTTTCTGACTGTGACTGGGCTGGAGGCCAGGAAGCCGGGCTGTTCTGCGCCAACACAAAAACGCGCATTTCTCAAGAAGTACGATTTACTCAGTCACTGTCTGTCCCAGGACGCTCTACACCACTCTGACAGGAGAGGTAACATACTGGTGTTAATTTCTGCTGCTATACATTGGCTATTTACTGTGTGTGTGGGGCTTATATAAATATTACATTCTGGGGACCAAACCCAACCGAACCCAGGTTCAATGGATGAAGCTCACACATGATGGGTAATTTAGACAACAATAAGGACATGCTAGGATCGTACTCGGTTCATGCAAAACATGGGCAAATACAGGCGTGACAAGAGGAAAATACAATGATAATCAAAGCTACAACAATATTGATACAACAATGACTATTTACAATTACATGCAGGGCATGCTGGGACATTTACCCCCTGCCGGCACTACAATATGATAAACACCTGTTATTCTGACGTGTGGATCAGTTTTTCTTTATAAAATTGAGGACAGTCAATTTTATATAAATCTGTGACTGCAATCAGAAAACTACAAATGCCAAAAGTCTCGTGTTTTTTGGTTACTTATGATTAAGGTTAGGGCTGGTAGGGGTTACGGTCGTCATTCGGGTTTTGCCTAATACAGATGTGTGTGTGTTTGGGGTGGGGGGGTGCTTATGTATCAACTGACTGGCACTGTGGAAATTCAGCATCATTGAGTAGATCCATGCAGGAAATTCTCAGTCTGACCATTTTTATAAAAGACCGCAGAGATGGAATCTCTGTCTTCTGGGGTTTAGCCTGTGATGTGACCTACATCCCACACATCAGGAGAGGCCACTGTGTTTGCTAATTTCAAGGAAGTACATTAGTTATGTTCTCAGAGTATAGAATTACTTTGTGGGCCACTCGATATCCCACTTGAAATCTGTTCAGACATGACAGCAACTGCCTCAGCACAGATCACAGACTGATTTTCTCGATAATCCTGCAATTTCAGACTCACCCTGTTCTTTGGTTCCTGTCTCTTCCTTTACCATCTTACATGCCTTCAGCTTTGTGTTTCTTCATTCTTTTGAACAGATTTTCCTCGTATTTATATTCTCAGCATTACTAGGTATTTCTCCAAACAGCCAGCGATTTCCTTATTTATTGACATGAGACAGATGCTATCTGCTACAGACCCCCCCTTGAGTTAAAGGTCAGCTTCTCCCACTTTCATGTGCCATGTCTTCGATTACAGCGGACAGTGACCTCTGTCTCGCTAACCCTATATCTGACAGTCATCTTTCTGTGCATCGCACAAAATAAAGCCTCGTCGTGTCACTGGAGGTGATATTTTCCCTTAAGTGATTTCTGACCTCCGAACGTCTTGGCAAAGATGGATCTGCCATAAGTCTTCAGTGCGCTGACCTGAATCCGGGCTAATTTATGGGTTTGGAGCAGAGAAAACGGGGCCTGTGGACAGTTTCTGGGGTGTGAAAAGAAGTCAGTACAGAAGGGCTCACAAGGATAGCCTGCTGACTCTGTTCTGAAGTGGGTCGTGCTCAGCATATTAAACAGTGCAATGCTTACATTCTAAACCAACATAGCAGCTCGAATGAAAGTTTTCTTTAAATATCCCCTGTCTCATAATATAATTATGGGGCTGCTTATAGACCCGATGTCAATGTCAAAGGCACGATTTCATCTTGTGCAACTTAAGATGTATGGAAATCTCTCTGAATCTCGAACTCCCCTTGCGTGTGAACTTCAAAGCGTTGGTGCACATTGTAGGTTTTCAGGTATTATTTATATAGGAATGTAACTTCAAATCCCTGTTTGTGCTTCACTGTGTTTTAAAAAACAAGTGTGTTGCCCGGTCAAAACAAAAGTATGTTTACTGAAATAGCAAAGTGAACAGCATGATCTCAAGCATTATGAAAGGCCAATCCCTTTATTAGTATGAACACTATGGCGAAAACACAAGAAATATCCTTTACCAGTAAATGTTAAATGGCAAATATCACAGAATATTGCATAACTGATATTATATCAGCATGTGTTTAAGGCAATTTACTGTATATGCAAGGATCCGGCCAGCATTAAAAGCTTCTTATCCAATTAGGTGACACAGAAAATTGTAGTGATTTCATTAAAGGGAATATATTAGCGGTCATAGAAAGTTCTGGGACTCGTACAATAAAGCTGCTCCTAGCTCTCTGAAATTTTGCCCTCAGTTACAAAATGTGTGGCATAAATGTAATTCTGCTTTTATGGTTGATACAAAAAGTACTCTTGGGAGGAATACTGTATGTCATTTTTGGATATAGAACTTGAATCGAGTCAAATAGCTGCACCAAGCTGAATTTTCGCTTTCTAATTGACTAGGACGGATAAAATGCCGCTCGATGAACCATTTATTGTATTCTTTGAGCCCACTAGATGGTGCTTTGGCATGCTTTGTGCCCTTTCTTGAAAAGAGAGCACCATCTAATGGGCTCAAAAAATACAGCAAATGGTTCATGAGGCATCATTTTGTCCGTCACTATATTTCACACTATTTTATTTACGATCAAAACCTAACCTTTAACAAGTGGGCTATTTTCCCTAATTTGCAGATACTATTACACTATTTAATGCAGAGATGGGCAATCTTATCCGCAAAGGGCGGTGTGTATGCAGGTTTTTGGGAAAACCTTTAGATCAGCTGTTCAAGCCCAAGTGTGAGGACCCTTCAGTCAATCAGTCCCCTAATTAGTAATCTAAGCAGGGAGCTGCAGCAAAGACCTGCATACACACCAGCCCTTTGCGGATAAGATTGTTCACCCTTGATTTAATGTTACTGTTTTATCACTTTGGGTTTTAAATGATGAGTCCCTTCCCCACATCTCAGTAATTTGCTGTAAGGATGTAAAAATGCAAACCACTTCTCTAGACTCATTTACTGAAACAAGGTCATAATTAGAACTAGAAATGTCTTGTTCCACTCTAATGAGAATGTGTCACGACCACAGAGAGTGACCTAATGAAGCCCCCCACACACAACAGTGGAGGTTGAAGATAATCATTCAGAATTACTGCTGTAGTCCTTCACAAAACTAGAAAACAAACAAACAGGAATTGTATAAAAGACACTGGAATGTCTGCACTGTCACAAACTCTCCAAATATACTGAGCAAAAAATGTATAGAATCCTTGCAAAATTTATTACAGTGGCTCAGGACATTAAAGTCAATGCAAATGAGTGGAGTGGATCTTATCAGATAATTAAGTCAGCAAAAAAGTGTCTGACAGTCTGTGAGATGGAGCACAAAAAGGCTCAGTGTGGAGGACACCAGTAACGGACATCCTGATTTTGCAGAGAACAACATGTCCCTGGATCAACAAGGTTGGGGCTTCCGTTTAATTTTTTTAACCAATCACAGTCTTGTATGATGTCACCACATTGGTCCATTTTATTCTGATTTTCTCATTTATTTTTTTCTCATTTTTTGCATGACCGGAAGGCTGCCGATTCAAGCCTTGTTATTATTATTATCATTATTAGAATAAAATAAAGACACATCCTTACACTTCTCCGTACAGACTTCACAGGTAAGCATGTTGCAACGTTTTGTACCCATGTTAAGTATCTTAACAAAAGACACACAGTGAATCAGTTACTTTAGAAATATGTGCACCATGTCGCTCAACAGAAAACACTGGTTTTAATTAATGAGGTGTCGTCATGCAAAAAAGACTGTGATTGTTTAAAGAAGTGAAACGCAAGCCCCTCCCTTGTTGACCCAGATACATGTTGATCTTCAGCCCAAACAGAGTCTTCCAGATGAGCTGAAGACAAGAGTGTAACTTCCTGGCGTTTGACTTGTGCACCTGTGCCCCAGCCAAGCTGCCTTTTATGGGCTATTTCCAGAGACCAATTGAGGGAAATAATTACATGCTTTCACCTTGACGGAAAAGGAGGCATGAGATCAGGCCTTCAGCCTGTCGGACTTCGCTGATGACTGTCATCTGGAACTCTTTCGTGGAAAATCGCGCCTTCTGCTTCAAGCCTGGAAAAAACAACATTGCTGTGGGTGAACGTCTTCCGTCCGAAGACCAGACAATAGATGTTTTACTCAGTGCAGGGTAATACAAACAATGACAGATTTGGAATCAAGGATTGACTGGCTGAAGATGTTAAAAAAAAATGGGTGCCACTTTACAATAAGGATACCGAATGGTTTATAATATGGTTATTAATTAGGTTATAACACTTTGTAAATTATTAATAGACAATTTTAAGCTAGTTATAACACAGTTTTCTCTTTATTAATGAGTTACTACCATTTATAAGTGGCGAAAGGGAGCCTTATTGTAAAGTGGGAGCTAAAAATGCATCTTTTATGTAGATAGCACTCTCTCTGCTCATGGAAGGGAGAGAAGTGTCACAACTGATCATTTATGAATGAACTGGAGTGGAAAATAACCATCCCAGCAACCCACAGAGAGCTGCCACCTCGTGTTACTAACATGGCCAGAGTGTTGCACATGCACTAACCCTGGATGAAGCAAGATCAACTGATGTAGAAGATAGGTGCCACAGCCCAGAAGACTATACTGGGGGTAGAGAAGGTGAAACTACACAAGCTGGGAGATCGGAAAGCCGTGGACCGGCTGCTATGCAAACCTGCAGAAGCACAAATATGGCCACTGTATTTTTATTAAATTATATCCTGGAATTGGTTGGAATGAACATGGCAGTTATTCATAACAGAGGCGTAGATTTGGCTTCAACATTGGTGGGGAGAAAAATCAATACCCCCCCCCCCCCACTAAAGACACTATGCTGCCACAATTTTGTTAGGGATGTGACCAGAGGGGGGAACTCCAGGCCCAGAAAGTAAAAATCCAGACCAATATTTTATTTCAACCAACCAGTTGAGCATAAAGAGTCACAGTCACAGATACTCAGCTGGTTGGTTGAAACAAAATCCTGGTCTGGATTTGTACTTTCTGGACCTGAAATTTCCATCTCTGGACATATCCCCACCATCTTTAATAGTTGACTCATCTCCAAATCTACACCCTTCATTGAAAAGCAAGCAGATTTGCAGAAAACCATTCAGATATCAGTCATGGGGCAAACGCTTAAGTGTGTTATCCTGCAAATCTCCATAATCAGCAGTGAGGAACCTCTGGGGAAATCTCTGAATGACGTAGACAGGTTAAGGCATCAGGGCACTGGGTGGAGCCACTATCCGGCAGGTCTGCGTCAGAGATGTCCCAGAGTACAGAGCCCCTGGCTTGTGTGCTGTCAGGTCACCCAGGGTCGTCACCTCGCAGCCTGTAATGTGCTGGTCACACGGTGGCCCTTTGACGCTTTGCCTGTCTCTCTCTAATGCCCTTCGTGACTATTTTTTTACCCTTTCACACTCGGGGGGGCCTCTTAGCTGAGTCACACGATTGTTTGATGCCATTTCACTCTCCTACTTCAGAAAGGCAACTATTTAAAATAAAAATAAAAAATCCTTATTAAAGGATAAACTTTGAAAATTCCTCATATCCCACAGTCAGCACTGGATTCCTGTCATCGCGTCATCATGGGTCATGTGACCATTTAAAAATGATACGGAAGTCATTAATACGGGTGTCACTGTAGACTGAACTGTAACATGTAACTGCCATTACTCTCCTGATTCTCTTAACTTTGTAAACATATTTTAGAATGTTTATCATGCTCACGAATCCTCCATTTAAGAATAAAAATGTTGTGTTCAGGATTGCAGAAATTCAATATTTTATTGTCACTGTTAAATAAAGATCTGGGAGTGGGAGGTAAGGAGTGTGTGTGGAGTCAGTGGGTTGCCACACCCACTACATAACAACCTACCTCAGGGATAAGAACCTATGTACAGCTGAGGGGCGGGGGATACCGCAGCGTAACGCTACTTCAAATAAATAGATCAGTGTAAAGGTTCCCTGTAAATTGGAGGACCTGTTTGTAGGGCTGGGTGTAGAATAACATCATAGCCAATAGGACACAATTGTAGGTTAAGGGCCTTACTCAAGGGCCCAATGGAATAGAATCGCTCCTGCCATTCACAGGATTCACAGGAAATTTCTGATTGCTAGCACAGATCCCTAGCCATTACCCTGCCTGAGGGGACAGACTGAAAGTGGGAGATGTAGTTTAGTTACCACAAAGATGATCTTAGAAAATCGCATTCTACATTTTAAAGGCTATTTATACCTACACACTTGGTAAAACTTATCATGGAGAAAATCCATGGCAATGGGACTTCGTTCCCTCACCCTCGACTCTTCTGAGACGCTTTTGAAACGCAGTTGACGAACAAGCCGTTCTTGTACGACTGCTGCGAGTCCATTATCGAAAAATGGTGGTATACTGACCTCTACTGGTAGTTATGGAGATCGCAAGGTACATTCTTTTTAATCACTGAAAAATTGCGAGGTTTAATAGTGGTTTCAGATTCTTATTGTATGATTAGTAGGAGTATTTTAATTGAAACATTTTCTTGTTTCGTATCTTCATGTTGTTGCTGCTTTTCTATTCCATGCTAAACAGTATAAGGTTTCCCATTTGAATTCTGTTGAATTCTATAACAGTGAGGACTTGTATCGCAAAACAGATTGCAAGTGGAATCGCAGTGCAAACTAATTGGCGGCGTTATATGCATCTTAAACAAAATGTTGCCTTAATCATGTTTCAAGTTTATGCGCAGTTCAGATTTCCTATGTTGGATCGCAAATTAATGACATGTTAAGGCTAAGAACGTGATCGAAGTTCAGCTAAGAAAAGTAATGTTACTAGATAAATGTCATTGTCTTTCAGCAAACAGAAGATATAATTATGGCCACTAGGTGTCACTGTAAGCACTTTATATTTTTATCACCGACAGGCCCGTTTTTTTAAATCACACAAATAAGTTAATAAAAATGCAATTGCATTTACAATTCAACAATATAACTCCATATAGAGATTCTCAAATCGCGAAATGGAAATAACAACAGGTTCGTTTTATCTATTAGGGTTATATGGACCAATAGGGCTGGATTTTATAATGCAGTGGTTGTATTGTAATGTTGCATATGGCAAGGCCACTCTCTCAACACCGAATAGCTTGCCGTTTTTTATAAGGATAAATTAGCAACTTCGGTGCAAAGAAGATGGGAAAAGAGCAATGAACCCAGAACTCTCAACACTTTATGGCAAGTATGTAAACATACCAGAATTGTTTGTGGTTCGGTGCAAACAGTTAACATAGAGAAGGCAGTTAACAGGAATGAATGGCAATGTACCATGGTTTCAACAGGCCACAAGCAAATAGATTATTGTAGGCTTCCTGTATTTAAAAAATGGTTCAGCAAGAACAGGGACAACAATTTTAGACTGAAAACAAATGAGAGAGGTGTCAATAGAAAGGGAAAGTTGGGAAGAGTTCATCCGATAATAATGAAATTTGGGATGCAAAATCGATGTGTCACTGTATGCACCAGCATAAGCGTGAACTGTATTTATCCTACCCACAGTGAAGCGGAACACGCCGGAGGGGAAATAAGATCTGATTGGCACAGACGAGGAGAAGATTACAGGTAACCCCATGACTCTCGAAGAAGAGGAGTGTGTGTGTGTGTGTGTGTGTGTGTGTGTCGGCACTTGTGAGTGAGGCGAGGCTGGAATTGCCAAGCTGGAGATAGAAGAATCTCATAAATGGGTGGGAAGGGAGTGGAAAGAATAGAAAACATCATTTAGAAGTGATTCATTTCAGATGGGGAGATTGCTGATTGCATTGCAGAGGGAATATAAAGCAGAAGACAAGAATCAAAAGTTTGAAAGTGAGTGTTTGTGTGCATGGAGAAGCGGTAAAAAGCCAACCGTCATTTACCACACATCTCAAAGGGTTCAGTCACAATAATATTGGCTGACCTTAGATTGAACTTGTTATTATTTACTCTGTTTGTCACCCACACACACACATGCACACACAAACACTCCGGATTTATATATAATTTTGTCAATTGTTTGTAGTTTTGATTTTAAAAACCTTTTACTGTTGACAGCAGACAAGCGGGACAGTTGTTAAGCCTCATTTCAGAGGCGACTGAATCGATGGACATGGATGAGAAAAGCACAGGTTGGTGGATATTTAATCCCTGAATTCGCTTGACCGTATGGGATTGAACTGATATCCTGAGTGCCAGGTGTGTTTTTTTAGCTGGTACCCTCTAAATTAACTAACAGAAAAAAGTAGACAACTATTGTAATCATATGGCTTGGACAAAAGCAGATTTGCATTAACTATGAATTGATTTAGTGCCGTTAGTCTATAAAGAAATGTTACCATGGGAATTTGCACTTTATTAATCCCACCGCGATACCGCCTGATGACCGAGATATTGGCTGTCATCTGGTATACGCCGGTTTTCCGCTTTAATGGCCGCCCTAATCATTCCAAATCACCTTTTTTGTACTATAATATAAACAGTTTTAACAACGTAAGGTAGCTTCTGAATGACCCGATCGATCTAGCTTGCTCTTCATTATAAACAATTAGGTTTGGTTTGTACGGTGTAGCGTACGTCACCACCAATGTTGAAATGGAACCTACGCCCTTGACTTGTACTTCCAATAACCATGAATCGTTATTATTTAAAAATCTGTGTACTATGATGTCTTGCTTATGTTCATACTTCTGGTGTTAGGTTTAGAGAGGTTTAATCCTAACATTACTTCACACTCGTAATTTCTAACTATGCAGTTCGACAAAGTAGAAACGAAACAGTCAGTGAAGTCAGCATTGCTGAACGTGAAATTGATCCGTTACCAGTGCTGATACCCTTCACACGTCGCTATTTGTCTGATAACGGGCGCAGTACCAGCGCCGTCCTGAGCTATATTAACTTAATTGTCTTAAAGTAGTCTTGTTGTATTTCTATTTCGTACACGATTAACTTCTCACATTTCAGAACATCTGCCCGTTAAAGCGCAATTTAAATTTCGGTTATATACATGTATACTGCATACTATATAATTTGTTACAACATAAAGCTGTAATGTTTATACGATTATGATGCAGGCTATATTTTAAGCAATCGTCGTTTCGAACTTTATGATGAGCTGTTTATTTTTCAATGTTAGCAAGCTGATTTTAGAAAAACATAGCCCAATGAATCATGACTCAGTGGGGCTCTCCACCGTCATTAATTACATTTTACAGTGATATCAGTAGATAGCCTATGTGCGTTTTTATAATTTTAACGGATATGGGCTTATGGGACAGCGGATTATCAAGCCTTTATAATTCTTTGCTCTTCATTTTGCAAACTTTCTTAATGATCACAGCACACCTTTGTGCAGCTGCGCTAACAGACCCGCACTATAATGAGCTTGGCCTGAATTTTAAATCTCGTTAACTTCAAGAGTTTCTGTGGTGCCATTTCGGAGAACATTCGAGAACGTTTTGAGCATCCATGTTACCCTGAGCTAAACCCATTTGCATAGCTATCAGTTAACAAAATATTTCAGATAAAGTCATGCTACAAAAACGGCATAATGAACTGCCGTATCGCTTCCATTTGAATTTACTGTCTTTTTTTTGTATTTTGCATTCATTTATATTCGGCTGGTTGGATCTAATGATGATTCTCAAGGTCCTTATTATCACCAGTTCATTTGTAAAATAAAGGTTTGGGCTTTGCACCAACATCCAATAGACAGAGAGACGCACAATCTCACACAATAATTCTATCTGTCTTCATTCATGCGCTGCCAAATGGCGCCATAATACACTTTTGGTTTGTTGCGGGATGTGAAGAAAACCCTTTGGGAGAGAAATAAGAGAGAAAAATCAGTGCCACCTTTTATGCATATTTCTTTTGTGCGTGCGGGATTTAATTAGCAAGTTGATCAATTGCTGTAATCAGTCTAATTCCTGAATTTGCAGCTGCAAGTTCAGGCGCAGATGAGTACAACTGACTATATAACACAATAGAAGACAGTCGCAAGTAATTTAAGCCATATATCACGCTGCAACTTAATTTGATTGTTGTGTGAATAAAGACGACTGAACAAATTAAATGGGTAACCCATAGTTACTATCAAGTTAGTTTCTGTCGCCTGGAAGGCACGCTTATGGCTTCATAATCAGGCGTCATGCATTCCCCCCACCCACCAGGGGCGCCATGTGAGGGGGAAGATGGTGGCGCAGGAGGTAGCACTATCGTTCGGCAACTGTAGGGTTTCAGGTTCGAGCCCTGGTTCCTCCTGACCCCATCAAAGTGTCCTTGAGCAAGACACTGAACCCCCACTTGCTCCCGGT
>JAODUD010000050.1:151798-179285 GCA_026784285.1 Stomatorhinus walkeri | reverse complement strand
TGTTTTAGTTAGTAAATTTTTTAGTCTTGCTTGTTGTATTTTGCTCTTTTAATCTTATGTGTGTCACTAATTTGACTACGTTATTATATTTTAATATTTATTTTTTTTCAGGAGAATGTTCAGGAAGTGTTTTTAAAATAGAAATTCCATATGACTATTGAAAAGATAAACCCAGGGAAGGAACTAAACAATGCATGCTTAGACAAAAACTCTTTGTGACGTTTGCGGAGGAATGTTAACGGCACGTCTGTCAGGCGGGAGAGGATCAGGCCTCTTCCTTCAAGGCTTCAGAACGCCTCGCTGCATCGCAGCATCCGGACCTAACTTCGCTGTCACACAACTGCGACGCGGCTGCATGAGTCAGAGCCACCGTTATTGGGATCCCGTGCTGGCGACATATTTGCTGAGAAACACTCATTTCCACCATTAGAAAAGCTGGGTGATGAATTTAAATGACGTTCAGTTAAGACCTGGGACTCGACTTAATCCATTTGCAAAGCTTCTGCTGTTATCTCTGTGACCCAGAGCACTTTTCCTCAGTCTCTTTGATTTTGGATTCCCCATTTTGGTCCTGTTCTAGGTTTCAGGATGCTGCAAATTTCAGCATATATGTGGGTAACTCACCTGCTGCCCACTAGCCCAGTTCTCCACCAGGACACTGAAATATGATTATATGCACTGGGCTAAATCTGCCTCCCTGTCCGTGCGTCTGTCTGACAGTTTTTGTCTGTCGGATGTTCTTCTCTATGCATCCATTCTAAATTCTGTGTCTAGAAATAGCTTGCAAAATAGATTTGCAGTGTACATTTAAATCTAGCAGTTGTCCCCTGTCGCCTATTACACTCCCACCTTAATTTAGAATACAAGTCAAGAAATGCTCGACTGCTCAATTCAGCATGTTTATTCTTGCTGCAAGCAGAGGGTCAGGTTTTCAAGTGCACATCACTGGAAAGGTCACCGTGGTAAAGTGTTCAGTTTCTGAGAGCAATTGTGCAGGAAATATCGCTCCACCAAAGAGATACATGTAATGCTATGAAAAGTGGGATTACGTACAGGAAGCTTCCTGCTGAAGTAAATAAAAGACCGAAACCGTCACAGTATTGTCATTATTCTTTTGAGGTCTTACAGAGTCTGGCATTTAATTTTTTTTGGTCTTAAGTAATAAATGGTGAATGATTATGAGTAGAATTGTTGTGTCATCCTACTATGTGTCATAGTGTTGTTTATTTACTTTCAGATTTGGGAAATTCAGGTCCAGAGACTAAAAAATCCAAACCAGAATTTTGTTTCAACCAACCAGCTGAGTACTCTGTGACTGTGCCTCTTTATACTCAGCTGGTTGGTTGAAACAAAATCCCGGTCTGGACTTTTACTCTCTGCACATGAATTACCCAACCCTTCTTAATTTAGGGTACAAGTGGATGAGAATGTGATCTGTGTCGCAGTTGCAGCATAGATGCTGTATTTTCCTTCCCATATTGATTCACATTTGCATACTGTCCAAAGCAACATATAAGTCAGACAAATAGCACATTGCAAACATTCATTCTGTCAAGGAGTCAACTTGGTAACAAAGTAGCAGCAAAGTACAGTAAGAAGCTAATAAGACTATTCAGGTGCAGCATAAGGATATTCAGGGAAGGAGAAAAGGCATCAAGCTAGTACAGGATATGCCTATTCTGTCTTATCCATATTAGATACTTGGAATTCCAAATTGTATTCCCAATATATTCCGTTATTTCATCCTGATTTCATTTTCAGCAATGGGGAGACATGTCTGATAACATTAGATAATGCAAAGGTGTTTTCCTCCTTAAAAAAACAAAATAATCGATCCTCCGTGCCTGTGTGTTTTTGTATTCACTTCCTCTAATCATATGTACTAGTGTGTGCGTGCCTACACACACACACACCCACACACACATGCACACGCAAAACATATCCGATACTGTGCAAAAGTCTTATGCAGTCACTGATGTTTAAATGATCTTGATATTACGTCTGTCAAAGTGTGTTAGCTTTGCCATTTTAAAACCTCTCCTAAAGTCACCCCAGTGTTTGCAGTGACCGTCCAACACTGCAACGTACTCACTATGCAGATAAATAAAACCTCTGCTAAAGTCACCCCAGTGTTTGCAGTGACCGTCCAACACTGCAACGTACTCACTATGCAGATAAATAAAACCTCTCCTAAAGTCACCCCAGTGTTTGCAGTGACCGTCCAAACACTGCAACGTACTCACTATGCAGATAAATAAAACCTCTCCTAAAGTCACCCCAGTGTTTGCAGTGACCGTCCCAACACTGCAACGTACTCACTATGCAGATAAATAGCTTCCGCGACTGCCTAAGACTTTTGCACAGTACTGGATATTTCTCCGGCATGTTTATTTATTGCCTTGGTACCTCAAAAACCCGCAGGTCTGGCTGGAGACATGGGAGGCTTGACTAATTTTGAGCACAGCCGTGGTGCGCTGGCACCCAAGCTGGGGAGAGGAGGAAACCGTTGGAGCCTGCCAGGGGAAAGCCTCATCTGGAGGCTTGAATAATTGGTAGGAGATCAAGTTCCAGTGGAATGATCCAAGGGGGTGTGGCAGTATTCCAGGTGTAAGTGAAGTCTGTGGAACAGATATGCAGTAATGGGCCATTTTTCATCCTAGAGAGTAAGCATGCATAATTAGCAGGTGTGACCCTCTTGGTTTTCTATTGACTAGAATTATGTGTTATAGGAAATGTCTAAGAAAGGAAAGGTCATGCATTTTCTGTCAGCTTGTCAGAATCGGAGACGATTCTGGAGCTCATCCCAGGGAGAATGAGAGTCCACCCTGGACGGGACGTCAGTCTATTGCAAAGTACACATATACAAAACATCCTGGAAGCTGCAGGCACTAGGTAGGGAATAGCCCAGGATGGGGCGCCATCCCATCACATCGCAGACCAGTCATACATTCATTCACACCCATGTGAGTAATCAGTCCAACTCGGCATGGGGGGGTATGTGGCTCAGGGCAAATTTTGCCACCTGGCCACCGGTTGTAGAACAGGGGCAATTTCATTCGGTCAGGCAAAAAGAGGCAGGCGTTCAGGTACCCCAACCCTCCTGGCATATGACCGCTCTAGGGGGAAACCAGAGAACCCAGATCCTCGCAATGACGTGGGAAGAACATGCAAACTCCACACATAGAGCCAGGGTGGAGTCTCGAACCCACAACCCTGCAAGTGTGAGGCAACAGAGTTGACCAGAAAGGGAAGAATGTTTTGAAATCAGTAGTCTAATCTCCATCTCTGACGTTGTAAATGTGATGCTAAAATGGTTTTCTTTGATAACTTTACTGAAACGAAAGAGTTCAAAACTCCTAATACGTTAGCCCATGTCACGTGGTGTAAGGGTACCAATCTGTCACTTCCGATCACAGAGACACGAGATGTAGATTTTATTGTAACAGCGATCGACGCTGATCTGATAATGGACAGGAAATATAAATCAGAAGTTCTAGAATTACTTCCTACAGCCAACAGGATGTTGCAAATGAGTTTAACATTCAGTCATGATCATAGCAAAAAAAGTATAACATTCAGCAGTGATTATAACTTGGATGGTACACGCACAATTTACCTCACTTAAGACCAAATCCATTTGGTATGATCTGAGCTCGGCCGCATCGGAACCATTAGGTTAGTCTGGCACGAAAGCCACAATTAAGTAGTTCGAAAGCCATCTGCTATTGTCACCAGCCTTTTCCCAGCCTGGAGTTCTGTTCGCCATTGTTCTGATAGCGATCTTGCTCTGGAGCTAATTAAATCCAAACATATACTAAATTGTTCCAAGCCATTTTGAAGGGTGATTGTCTGCATTGAGCATTTGCCGTCACGCCCGTAATCACAGAAGTTGAGGGGTTAACGGGAATTTAATATGCATCCTTGTCTTCTGTAGCGTTAGAGCGCCGCTGCGTGCTTTGTGTGCACTAACAAATGGCTGACATTTTTATTATGGTTCTGGACGTTCTGTGCTTGTAAATTCCATGTCTTGCTCTTTGAATATATAGATCAGTTCTTTATTGTGCTCCCAGTTCTAATAAAATTATTTCTATTTACAATACACCAAAGTATGCATTCCACCTATTCTGAGAGCCAGACATCAAGAGAAAATACAACCCATATTTTGTGGAGTCTGATGCCACTAGGCTGATATTTTACACTTGTCATCCTTCACAGTGCGAGGCAGATATCTGTTTCTGTTCTCTCAGTCAGATTTGTCTCACGTCTGACTATCATCCTTTTAACTGGCACACATGGCCCTCTGGATTTAGGTCATGTGACCAGGGTGAACATTGGACACAGTTAATCTCCTGCTTGCTGAAATACCTGCTTTTGAATTGAGCGTCTACCAGTTACTAAAACCTCATATCAAAACAATGTTTTTGGCTGGAATATTCAGCATGGTTTGGGAGGGGTTTGCTTCTATACGAAACAGAAAAATTTCAGGGCTCATATTAATCATCATGGGTATTTTTTCTGTTTTCCATTAAGGCCAATTCTTGTGAATTTGTGTTGCTATGAGGTCATAAACAATTATTGTATATCTAAACACTAGACATTTTCCAAGAAGCCTGTATATTACAGCTCACCAGCCTTTTTGAAACTGAGAGCTACTTCACAGACACTTAGCCATACAAAGGGCTACCAGTTTGAAACGCCCTCCTAATCTTCATCTAAACTTCAAGTATAATAAATATGTTTTAAATGCCTTTTTTTAGATATGGTCATTTTCAAATCTATATAAATGCAAATGTGATTAAAGAAGAATAGCAAAGGTTAAAATGAAATTTTAGACGCTGCTCACTGGTGAGTTGTGTTATTTTTCGAACAGGTCTGTGGGCGACTCATGTGGGGCTTTGGGGTATCCTGGTGTCTGCGGGCACCATGTTGGTGACCCCTGCACTACAGTCAGCCCTTGTGTCATGATTCGCAAATTCACAGATCCGCAAAAATTACATGTACGTGTTTCCTATAAGTATTTTATGAATCGTACCTTGGTTACGCATATGACTTCCTTCAATAAGTTTACAGTCCCGTTCGTTTACTCATTTTACCTTACTGTGAATGCAAAAGAAAACGGCAGCCAATGCCGTGTTCTATGAATTAGTAGGGGTAACATTAGTATACTGTACTGTAAATGTGCTAGTGTGACAAATATCCGTTAAGTGATACTGTACTCTATTTTTACATCAAATATTTCTCTTTTTTAAAGGTAATATATTAAGCTAACCTTTATATGAAATAAAAGTGTTCTGCGAGCATATTTAGGGTTTTAACTATAGAAATAAGTACTTATTACCATTTTTAGTGACTCTATCAAACATCCGTGAGTCCTTCTCATTCACGATGGGTTCTGGAATCTAACCTGTCCGAGGTCTGACTGTATTTGCAAAGAAAGAGCATTTGGGAGCAGTTCCACCAGTGTTCACCACTACCTGGTTGATGAAAAATGCCTCTGTATGAGGATTCATGGTATCTACAGCTATCACTGTGTCAGTTGTGGATGTATCTGGGATATTTGAGCTTCTGTAAATGACTCATTACTTGCGCATATGGATAGCGGTAGTTCCCCGAAGTAAAGTTTGAAAATGGAAAATCTGATTTGAATTTATGGGATGGGAATCAGATTTGTTGGCCTGGTTGTATCATTACTTATAACCGATTGATCAGGACACCGTCTATTTTCCGTAGCGATGGGACTCTGACTCAGCAGAAGTCGCTCTTAGAAGGTTTTCTGCCAGGCAACCAGGCACAATGGCTGGTTCCCCGCCGAGACTCGAGTTTAATCATAGTGCCGCAATCAGTTCTGCCGTTTACTTGGGGGCCATTTAGATTTAACGCAATACTAAATGAAGTTTCTACTATAGTGTGTTTTGACCAATGTTATTCTAAACGAGACGTGTCGACAATGACTGGTGTGGGAAGAAAATATGGCTTGTAGAGGGAAGGTAAACAGAAATTGTGGTGATGCGGCATTTTTTTCCCTGCAATCTATGTGTGTTCTGTACTTTATGGGCCTGGACTGTATATTTGTGATGCAGTCTATTCAAACCCGAGCTATTTTGGAACGATGGAAACCATCATTATGAAACGTGGAGGGTCTGAAAGAAGAAGAAAGAAATAACATCTTGGATAATTATGCAAGCAATGGCAGCGAGTTATTTCAAAGTAGATGATGTTGCTCGGGCTATGGTAACAATGAGAACAGAATAGGCTAAATAGGAGGATATGTTTAGATATGGATGAATTTTTGTGGGTAAAACGTTTAAAATGCCAAAGAAAGAGGTACAGTCTGTTTTTTCTCGATCGAGCACAGTATACAGTAGTGTTGTGCTTTTTTTTTTTACCTACCAAGTCAGGTAATAATGAGAGTATTGGGGTTGGCAATCACTGGCGGCTGTTAACAGTCTTTGGTTCCGTTGGGGTCACACTCAGCCGTGACTGACAGTACACGGTACTTTCCACTAACTGTGGGCTTCAGGACCTTCCTTGCGCAGTCAGATATGTTAGTCTAGTGCATTCAGATAGTAACTGCATCTACCCACGCAGACAGGCTCTTCAAAGTCTCAATCATCCCTACGGCACTAAAAAAAAAACGGGAAAAAAAACATGCAGCATTTTTGACAGTCAAACATGTAGCTTGAGACATTTTATCATTTTCATGTCACTATCGGCGTAATTCAGCACAGTCTAACACGTAGGTAATTACTGTATATTATGAGATACAGCTAACATGTCACGTTACAATGTAAATATACTCTTCCTATAATCCATAATATTCATTATATATTCCCAATCCATAAATCTATTACGTGCATATAACTAACTATAGTGGGTATTGCTGACAAAATCATCTTTTATTAATAAATGCATTTTGGGAAGATGGAGGGGCTGCGTTGACCACGGGCTCCGCTGTTAATGGCCATAAATCATTATTGTTCCTGATTACGGCCTGTAAGCGAATGAGTAGCTGAAGCAGACGGAAGGCAGCTCTTGATGGGCACCGGACCTTGAGAAGGATGTAATCATGTTCTGTGGTCCACTGGGATTGTGACGGAGACAGTGACATTCTGCGATGGTACAGCTATCAATGTACAATATTGATATCAATATATTGTATCAATATACAATAGACAATAGACAAAACAAAAGGCAACTGCCAGAGAGTGTATCGCTAAGTCTTACTGTTATTATTATTGTGGCTCTTTTTGTTATTGTTGTTGCTGTTGTAATCAATCAAGCTTCGCATGAGGTATATGTCACTGGACACTCCCTGCTCAATTGTTACAACTAGAGGCAAAAACAAATTAATATTGATGCACTAGTCATTGCCAGTTACTGGAATGTATCTTGAAAGAACAGTACTTCATTGTTCAAAGTTTTAGCTTTATAAATATAATGTTGTAATTAAACTATAACTTATACCAATGTGACACTGGTCATTTGTAATGTATACCAAAATATGTCATACGGAAGCTGAAAAGGTGCATACTATTTTCATACCACTTAATATTCATGCAAGAAAAGAAAATGGAAATTGAATTGTATCAGCCTAATCACACTATTTCATTGTTTTTGTTAGTTTTTTTTTAATTCCATCAGATGTTATTTCTTATTAATGCACATCCTTGAAGTGCATTTTCACATTAAAATAAAATTAGAATTCTAACAAAATGAGCAATACTACTTTAAAACTACTATTCATATGTTCCCCTCAGTATAAACACAAAAGACAGCAATTAGAAAAATATGATGTGAATAGAGGAATATTTTAGATGTTTCATATGCATTGACCAGCAATGGTTTTAGAATCTAGCACTGAATTTGGCTTTATATCTGTTAATAAGTATACTCACAATTTATTATGCATTGAAAGACAATGGACGTCTTTAATACTATTTTTTACATCATACTTGAGGTGAGTGCACAAATATGCAAGCACAATCTATACAGATGAAGTGTGAAAGACAGAAGATGATAATGACATGATATAGTATTACAAGAGAAAATAGAGACTAGAAACAACGACTGGCGAAGGAGGCAAGACCCAGGAGTGCATGACAGCTGCCTCATCTGCCAGAGGCGACATAGAGAGCTTTGAGCTGTATTCTGCAGCCATAGATTATTAGCATGTGACCTTAACCCCTACTGGTAGCACGGGGAAGGCGCCATGCCGTGATTCTACACCACAGGAAGTATAAGGTGAAAGCTCTTCAAGTGACAGGCACAAGGAAAAATACCGGGAGCTTGTAGGGACAAAAACAGTGCTACATTCCTCTGAAACAGAAACTGGAAACTTACGCGACTTCATAGTCCCGATTCTGTTTGCGTTTACTGTTAAGCTTTTGAAAACATGGTAGGCAATCAGTGATATTACATTCGTCAGTCTTCATAGTGGTAATTGGAAAGGGATAGTTACCCACAATAATTAAGCAGTAGCTGGAGTTTTGCAGCATTCTGCTTTTATGGATTCTTACCAGTCTTATTTAATTTAGCCAGTTGGTGCAACATTACATTGAAATGGGTTGGGCATCATTTTTTAAAATTATTTCCTACAGGCCAAAAACACTCAAAATAAAGTGATTAGAGAGCACAGATGATGGTTTTGAAGCGGTCCAGGGCTGTTACACACTCTGAGAACATAATAGCCCTCATGGGCTAAATTACGATGTTATTTCACACAAAGCAAATTATTTGTTGTTGTTGTTTACATTGCTACTTTTGTTCTATAATGCCACGTATTCAATTTAAACGGATTTTCAGCGTAATTCTCTCCCAGTGTTATTGAAATCATTAGCTTTAACGCCAGCCTGATAGGCTGCACTTGCAATGGGCATCATTAATTTACGAACCCGACGCTGTTTAAAGACGATGTTTGCCAGTGTGTGGTCGCCGGAACAATATCTAATGATTTACCATTTGCTCTTTTATTTGCAGGGAAATGCCAATGAGGGTACACGTATGGTGGAGAGCGCTGTCTTTGCTGGGAGTCTTGTTTCTGGGCACCAAGGGGAGACCAAGCGAAGACGGATATGGATTGAAAGGCAACCAGCCACTAGTGAGGCTCCGGCATAAGGTATCGATTGCACCCCCACCCCCGTTCCGAGCTCCTCCGCGGCTGTCCCGAGCGAGAGGGGAATTCGGTTTACAAATAACACCGATAACTGTCACGGAGTAAAGCGGATCCGCTTCTGCTCACATCCCCGTCTGCGCCTCTGCCGACCCGAGCGCCGTGCCTAGAATCTGATGGACGCGGCACACAAGGGACCAAGGTTAATGCGGTCGGGGAGCCGCGCTTGCATGCAAAGTGGATCGGAAGCAGCTGCAGTTGTAATGTAACGCTGTTAAATACTTGGATGTCAGGGGGGCGCGCTTTGCCCAAACTCCCAGAGCAGCTCGGAAACTTAATCAGGGTGCCAGCGATGTTTTTGTAAATCAAAGGAACATAAAGCAGGGGTAATGAAGCCCATTTTCTGAAGGAACTGTTCTTCAAGACAAAAAGAGCGATTAGACAGCCAGGCACAGCTACTGAAATCAGGGAAACGAAAAGCTTTATGGGAATGTGACAAGGTTCTCAACTTTCCCGCATCTGGCGTGACATTCACGCTTCCAGGCTCTCTCGTGCACGCAGGAAAACTTGTATCGAATCTATATTATTCCATCATAAACCTAAAATTACCTGCATCAAAAGCTGGTGGATAGTTCACAATCCCTACAGACTATTCACAAGGTAATAAAACTGTCGGGTACGTGTAAATGCGCGTGCACGTGTGTGCGGACTTGTTCTGGAATTGAAAACCTCACGCCGGTTAGCTGATCAAAGTGAGCAACGCTGCTGAGGGATCTCGGACACTGAACAAGTGCTTTGGCTAAAAGCCCGACAAGTCCTCCAGAGCCAGGGACAGCAGCATAGCACCACTACTGATACCTGACACAACTCCCAGTTGTAGATACATGATTTGCAGATGTAACCACGGCAGCCACGTTAACTCCAACACTGAGTGTATTTACATCACAAAGTAAGACAGATGGTGTGTAATAAACCTACGCAAGCACGTCAGGCAAAGATTTTTCACACCAAATGAGAAATTCACCTCGGGCTGGTAGGAAAATGAAAGGCAAAAAGGAACGATTCTTTAATTAAGACAGCTTTATTGGGAAAACACCTTTGATGGATCGTCTATTCGACATTTGCAGAGGGAAAAGAGTTGAGGCCATTGTCCTTCTAAGATATTGTTGAGAAAATCTAATTTTCCAAACGGCATTTCAGTCAAACTGAGTTCAGCAGCAGGTTTATTCTTATTAAAGCATCTTTCCATCCAGCCCTCAGACTGGCTTGTAGTCTCTTCTGAGGCTGCGAGAGTCATTTGTACCTTCCAGGAACATTGCCTTTGAATCCTGGAGCCTCGGTGTTGAGCATTTTTAGCTTATTCTGTGAAGCTAAAATGAATCCTAGTCTTGTGGACTCCTGATGAAGACAAATGTACCGCTCTGCAGCCAGCCAGCGGAAAGACTCGACAGGCCGCACATTAATATACTGAGGTCACCTTTAATTCCTTGTGTAGTCAGCCAATAAACAGTCATTTTAAGTGCTGCCTTTGAATAATAAACAAGCATCCATTGTATGGCTTTCAGCTTTTTCAGGTGAACATTAATTTATGACAATCCAATACTAATTAAAGGAATATGAAACATGTTGATTGTAGGATAGGGAGTGTGTCTCACTTTATTATCCAGTTTCACCATGGCTAGCTCCTGTAGCTCAACACGTAGACCGTTGTGCTAACAAGGCAAAGGTCATGGGTCGGAATTCCAGAGAATGCACATAAATTGTAATGGCCATGCAATGCTTTGGATGAAAGTGCTGGGTGAAATTTAATTAATTTGCTGTTGTAGCTCGTCCTTGGTGAAAACAAAAGACTGGAATTAAAGTGAGGGGATATTTCTAAAACTGGATCTTTTAGTTAGCCAGATAACATAAGCCAAATGTAAGGATTGTATAATAGGAATGTCACTGATCTCATACAACAACTCAGGAAATATACAATTCAGTGATTCCAACTATGTAAGTTGCTATCGGGACCATTTGGAAAACGTGCCCCTGGTTAGTAGCTGGGATTGGGAAAAAAAACTACAGGGAACAGAACTGGAGTTGAATTAGAATTTCAGGGAGATTTAAGTTCCAACTTCAGTTCTGTTTCCTGATTTGGACTGGAATTGATCAATGCATTTTGGAATGGCCCCAATCCTGGTACAAATAGTCATGTCAGTGAACAAAGTCTAGCATTAGATGTTAAAAGCAACGGGAGATACCATTGACCGTACATGGCGAGTAATCACAAGCGCCTGAAGCTGCAGACACACGGGATGGAGGGGAGTGGAGATGCCGGGAGTGTGGAGGAACGAGGTTTACTTTTCGACGAAACGAGAGCCTGAATGCCCGTGAAGCACGAGGGAAGAAATATGAGCCTCATGCGCCGTGCGCTCAGCCCTGCATGCAAAATGCTTACTCTGCACCGCAGCATCTGTCTGTGGGTCCAGTGCAACGGGGTGGAGGCACTGAGGTGCGGGTAAGAAGAAACTGGGCGCGCTTCGATGAGGCGTACATCGCAGGCGATGACAACCGAAGAGGGTTGTCAGCCAGAGAATGTCCCAGGACTCGCCAATGAGGCGGCCTTCGCCTCAGCTCTGATTAAGACCTCCGTTTCACTCGATCAGTTTAAGCAGGTGGCGTGTTGTTGTGGTTTTGTCATGCTGACTACATTAGAAAATGCATCACTGCTGGTTAAATGCACAAAATGCATGGATAAGACTCATTGTACTTTGCTTCCAGTCATTTCCAGTCCGGTCAAGGTTAGGAGTATGGGCAGGTGGGGGGTGGGGTCTATTCCAGGCAGCATGCAGGAGGGAGGGGAAGACCGAGGATGGGGCACCGGTCCATCACAGGGTGCATGCTCGCATTCATGACCTTAAATTGTGAGTAAATGCTGCTCATAATTTTCCACTGTGCTTGTGCCCAGAAAGCTAACAGTTCGAGCCCTTAAGCAAGGCCCTTAATCTCTCTAGGTTAATGCTCTAGGTGCTCAAGACCAGAAGTGGAGAGTTCAGGTCCATAAAGTAAAAATCCAGACCAAGATTGTTAGCATTTGGAGTCACAGTCACAGAGTACTCAATTGGTTGGTTGACAAAATCTTGGTCTGGATTTTTACATTCTGGACCTGGACTACCCACCTCTGCACTGGATAAATGGCCTGACCTCAGGCTTCACCCGTTAACTGCATATTATGTGTGTGTAAATCTCAATGGAAATCAGTATATTAAAAAGAAGCGTTCCAATGTACTTGTTCTTGTGCAAATGGCAAATAAAGCATCATTGTGATAATGATTTATTATATTTATTGTTGAAAATATGTAGTGGGAGTTATTGTCAACACCAGTAGTTTCCATTGCTGGCCGTACAGACACAACAGGAGTGCTGTTTTTATTGTTTAGTGAGGATCATAAAGAATTCATTGTGCTGGATGACACACCAACAGAAGACATGGGGCGGCGGCGTCTTTGAGCGGCGAACATGATAACACTGCTTTGTCCGAGCGTCCTGACAGCCACGCGGGAGGAAGACACAGATGTAACTCCTGACAGCAGGGAACCAGGGAGAACCTGGTAGATTGGAGAAGATGTTGTTCTGCGGTGTGATTCAGAAGCGCGACAGCGGTACTCACCTGGGAAGCTTATTTACCCAGGGAAATAAATCATACTGCCCTCAGCGGGGGCGGGGCTTCTGCAGACATCTTCCCTGATGTTGTCACTCAAAGGCTGCTCCCATTATTCTGGAAATCAAAGTGGTAAGGGGGGGGGGGTGTCCCTTGGCATTCAAGGTGACGCCTGATTAAAACGGGATAAACGCACAGAATGCTTTCCTAGTTCCGGATTGGAAGGCGAGGTTTAGTGAAATGAGGTCCCTGGGATTTGTAGATAAGATAAAGATAGAAGCTGCCAGTCAGCTCCTGTCATCAGGCAGATGATTGGCTGTCACGCAGCTGGGTGCTCCAATCCCCTGAGACCGCGTTGAGGTCGTCTCAACCAATGGAGGGAGGGGGGATTGAACCATTGTAAACCAAAGCTCCATCTCTATAGTTAAAACTGACAAATAGAAGGATGAACTGCTTTATAATTTTTGTCATGTTCCATGTCATTTTGCCCCCCTTTTCTTTTGCTTATTAGCATAGCATTTATAGCTAGCGCACTAGAGTAGAGATCTTTCTTTTTTTTTTGCTCAGATGAAACTTCTCCGTCTATCTCCAGGTTCGCTTTGACGCATCGGGCCACGGAATGGCTGGAACTTAAAAAACCTTCAGTCAGTCGCTGCTCCCTGCGTCCGTCTTTAGCTTCGTGTCAAGTTAGTTCAGAGGGGAACATTTGGAGCTCGGGTGAGCTTTTGACACGCTAACGGTTTCAGTCGAAAGCTACGAGAAGAGTGAGTAGGAAAAAGAGCAGAATATGGGTCACATGACACTTCAGAGTTTGAATGCAGCTATCTGCACTCCTTTGGGTTTTTTTTGGGGAGGGGAGGGTGTAACAGGCAGTGTGTGGCTCAGTGGGCTAAGCCTGTGTGCCTATAGTCATAAGGTTGCTTGTTCCAACCCAACCTCAACATGTCGCCGGTCCTTCAGCAAGGCCCTTAACCCCCCAGTTCTCTGGATGTAAAAAGAATTTCCCCACAGGGACATTAAAGGATTTTGATAAGGTTATTATTATTAATTAGGGGAAAGTAAAGGCAATTTTAGCCACAGGGGTCCTAAAAAATTTGGAACATAGTTGGATTGCTGTGGGTTGGGGGCCCAATTTAATGGAGCCCAAAATGTATCTGGACCTCTGGAAGAGGGGGACATCTATTATTGGTTAGTCCCCCACCAAATAATAATAAACATGAGAAATGATTCCTAGATATAAACAAGCCCTCAGCACAGCCTTTGGCTTTATGCAGTGTTCGCTGTGGTACCTCTGTAAAGATGTCTATACTGAGTCATCACCTCCTATCGCGTTTTCCTGCTGAAGAAGTGATTCTGAAGCAGCTCCCAGCAGGTGTAGGCCAGCAAATTTGTCATCCAAGCTTAATGCAAGCCTCTGCACTATGGGACCATCCCTGCACACACTCCTCTCTCTCGGATGTCAGCAAAAATGCACGGTGCCGGACTCTGGATTTTCTACATACTACAACGTTGTAGCAAATGTTATTATGTATATATTTGTATATATGATGCATAAATATGCATATCACATAATTATTATATTCTGCATTGCTTGAATTACAATGGATTATAATATATATAGTTATAAAAACTCATTCGATCACTTGAAAAAATAATACTTTTGGATGGTTTTATTGGTTAATGAATGCTTTTATTATAGATTCGAGCCTCGCCCATATACAGTTACACGGTATATAAACAGAAATCCACTGACTATGAGTGACTCATTTTTATTTTTCCTTTGCAGCAGGAAGGAAGTCCAGAGGGACTGCAGATAAAAGGTAGGTTTTTATTTAATTATATTTATAATTTACTTTTCCTGTGATTCTGTATTTGCTGCACCAATGCTGCGGATTTCTTTGATGGTAACATTTATGATTATTCATCATTCTGTCTTAGAAAAAACTATCTTTTTAGACAAGCATTACTATAAATACCACTTACTATAAATACTAGTGCGTGACCCATTCTGGGATGCTGCGTAAGACTGTTTGAGACAGCCTGTCCGATGCCCCGCCTTTTCTCATTGTGATGTCAACCTCGCCGCAGAACAAAGTGGCAAATTCATGCCTTTTCATTGGTCAGGGGCGTGGCTTTAATACCAGACCCGCAAACATGGAAAACTGGACTCACTTGCAAAAAAGGCAAATCTAAACATAAAAGCTTACACCTGCATTTCCATATAGTGTGAATATCTGTTGGAGACACAAAACACAGCAATGGCTGTTTATATGCCATAAAACCACACTCACAGTGCTGTATTCTCTTAACCACTCGGTGCGTTTGCTTCAAACAGTGACAAAATGCACGTTCACTCAGGCAGATTTTAAGATTAGCAGCTACAACAGCCTAACATCTTATCAGCTATTTGTCTGCATGCAGACGCACTTTGACCCAGAGGTCAAGTTAATTGAGCGTGCAGTTGATGCGTTTTCTTAGTGAACAGCAGGACCCACCTGATCCTTGGTTTTAGATTCTGCTGATTGACAAATGCATTATCACCCAGTTAAACCTGAGGAAAATCGTTGGTCTCAAAACCTCAACAGTGCTAAAGGTCTTTATATATTACAACACCAAAGTGATGCTGAAAAGAGCATTAGGAAGGATTCCTCAGTACCAATTAAAATAAAATTCCTTGCAGGGATTTGGTCTATAAAGTATTGATTCTCCAGTTTCCAATTTATTATGAAAGCAGTGTACAGATTGTGACAATTGAATGCATTTGTACTGAAGTGGTGAATCTCTATGCCCAAGTACTCTTCTGCAGAAGCTAGGTGAATTCTAGAAATCATCCATCCATTTTCCATACCCACTTATCCTACTGGGTCACGGAGGGTCTGGAGCCTACCTGGAAGCAATGGGCACGAGGCAGGGAACAACCCTGGACGGGGGGCCAGCCCATCGCAGGGCACACCCACACACCATTCACACACACAGGCACACCTACAGGCAATTTAGCAACTCCAATCAGCCTCAGCATGTCTTTGGACTGTGGGGGGAAACCAGAGTACCCGGAGGAAACCCCACGACGGCACAGGGAGAACATGCAAACTCCACACACATGGAACCCAGGTCCCAGAGGTGTGAGGCAACGGTGCTAACCACTGCACCACCATGCCGCCCCCTAGAAATCATAGGAATGCAAAATATTCATGTTTTTTTGACAGCCCCAGATTTCTCATGTTATGGCACAGAATACTCAGAAGGGAATTACGTTTTTTGTGCAGAGATTATAAAATCAAAATCAGATTACCCTTAATGCTTATAGATGCTCGCATACATTGCTGAGAAGCCAGACTCAGGTTTGTGGTAGCGAGATCACAGTTGCAGTGAAAGCTACAAACCGCAAGACGACCTGCTACATATAAGCAGTTAAAATAGCTTTCACAGAGAAAAATGGAATGAATGGATCGAATGAGCAACAAAGGGTGAACAGAGAATTCGCACCAGTCCAGCTCGGGGCTCAGATTTATGGCAGCCTCACGGCGGCCTTATAAACTCCCCTTTGGCAGAAAGTTTTGGGCTTCAGTTCATGTTTTAATCCGCTCCCATCGCCTTATCATTCAGTTAGCCTCTGGCTCGTTTTCACACCGGATCATTCCGGTGGACGCCAGGGATCACTGTCTATCCAAAGAGACCGTTACCGACCAACCCGTGAGCAAAGATTGTGTCGAATCCCTAGACTGACACCCCGCTCAAATTCCGCTTTCATATTATTGCCGGTGTGTCAAGATTCTTCCATGCCTGTAATAAAGGACCAGTAAAGAGTGTGAAGTCACACAAATCGCATACTTTGTATGTATGCAGGAGCAGATTTGTTGTTACTGGGGTCTCAATGAAATATATAAAAGGTTAGCATTTGTTTATTTATTTGTTTGAATTATTATATTAAATATGGAAAGCACAAACAAGCACTTTCACACCAAGCTAATGTCTTGCAGTTCCTTCTTTGTACTTTGCTCATGTCTCAGTTAGTTTTTGTAAAGTGTAAAGTACCTGTCCCCATTTTACATTCACATCAAAGAAAACACCGGTGGGGTTTTTAGATTTGAGATAGAAGGATCGGAGTAGGGGGCGGGAGGAGGGACCTCATACCTCATACAGTATTAACTTCTCTGCAGCGATAAAGGATTTTATAAGAAGATTAAACAATGATGATTCGGATTCAGGCTAAGCGCCATCGTTACACGCGCACGGTTAGGTTATAAACCGCCGTGTTACTGTTTAATTTTACTGCTTTAAAGCAACAGCCGATCAAGTCTAAACGTCTGTTTATAACTTTAGCTTTCATATAAATTTTGCCTAACTGCAATCTATATTGTGTCGTAACGCGTCCACTCTATCTTAATTTGAGTTTTTGCCAAATTTTAAGTGTGTTTAACAAACTATATTACCTTATTAATAGTTGCAACGTTTTGCAAGCACATAAATAAATCACAAATATCGCACTTTAAATTACAAACTAATATAGTAATATTGTTTGCTTTATTTGTTTAATTTTTATTGTTATTATGTATTGGTCTTTTGCCGGATCTTCATGCATTTATGCATGTGTTATGCTCGTGCTGTACATCATATATATTTTACGCCCTGGGGCACAAGACTGTGGATATATTACATTCCAGAAAAATATAATGCTTCCGAAAGGATTTCACTCTTCCAACTTCTCTAATTTTGGAGGTACAATATTTCTGCCGTGCACTAGTCATCTGATTTCTATGCAGTTTTTCTGGGTAGCGCAGGCCATGTTGGCGTCCTTCCATAACAGTGAGATCGGGGACCTCACGTCACATTCAGCAATACTCGTACTTTTTCCTTCGGTTTCTGGCGATATGCGCATCCGCGGGGACAAACGAGGCGACGCCTGGCCATTTGCATCGCATGCGGCTTTATCGCTGACAGGTTGCTCCTTCCACTAACCTCCTGGCAGCTGTTAAAAGGTCGTGCAAGGATGTAGGTGAAGTGCGGCCAGCTAGGACTCCCGCGCCAGCTTTCACGCATAGAGGAAATGCAAATATGCCGCGCAAAGCAGAGGGCAGCGCTCTCAGCTTCCCGGAAAAGTCAATATTAGCATCCGCTGAATATTCATGCATAAGCAGAGCACGCGTGTAACGATATTTAGCGCTTCGAGTGTTATTTGGAACATGTTGTGAAATTTACACTGTATATTGCAAACACAGAAGAGCAAATATAACTGTACCGGAAACTTTTTTGCCCTATTTACTATTTTATGGGTTCTGTTATTTTTTCTCGTGTATGACACTTTTCCTAACAAGTTCTGAAGCCAAAGATTTATAATGAATTTAAGACTGAATCTGAGCTTTTGTATGTAATTGTAATTATTAATAATATTAATACACTGTAGCCATAGCAATATCTAATAATAAAATACCCAGCAATGAACAAATACAGTATACTGCAGTTTTAGTTTTTTTTGTAGATGTAATTGTACTCCATGCAACAGTATTAACGTATTAGCTCTTTCAGGAAAACAGAATGGTTATAAATAGATTTCAATAGCCTTTTCTTCTTTTGTAGTCTTTGTAATTCCATTCTGCTGCCTTGTGACATGTCTAAAATTAATATTTCTGTTAATAGCTACTTAAAACATGCACTTTCAGCCTTAACTTTCTCACAGGATAGAAAACTAACCTACTCTTTAGTTACAGTTAACTAATTATAAGGTCCATATTTTGCAAAAAAAATAGTAGTCAAATATTCCTAGGGTTTGGCTCGTGTTTTCAAAGAGGCAGTAATAAGTGATATTACAGTTCTGCAGTGTATAACATTAAGGAAGCGAAATATGACAAGGGGAATAAAATGCAAAATCACTGACTTAATATCACAGACTTTGTGGAATAGGGGTAATTATTGGACTTTTTAAGGTTGAGGGAATAAGAAACATGGTAATTTATAAGGAGGGGCCAATCTTACTATTAATCAATGATACATTTTGAATCAGAGAGTGAAATGGGAGGGGCACTCCGGGGACCAATCAGCTGTCAGCTGGGGCCAGTGCCCCCATGGCCCCCCGCCCCTGTCACAAAATGCCCGTATTTATTTTCTACGAATCAGAGCATGTGCCACCAAATGAATAAATAACTCCAATGGCTTATTGCAAAGTGAATAAGCTTCAGGCGTTTTGGATGAGTTTACAATTAGCGGAGCATGGCTAGCCTGATAAACAGGGCCGCTCGGCCTGACACTATGAGGGATGCATTTCAATTTGGGCGAGTCAATGAGCCCTCCGCTGCTCCAGCTGCTAATCTGATTGTGAAGTATTCAAATGAGATGTTCCGGCAAGCAGAAACTCCGCAGAAATGAAACGAACTGCACATTTTTTAATAAATCCGCAAGCTCGCCGTGAGGACATATTTTACAGAATCATTCTACATACAACGAGTTAGATTTGAAAAATATTTTACATATTGTCCCAGTTTTATGAAAAGTATGTTGCTGCATTTCTAGCACAGGAAAGATGTTTCATACTGCGATGCAGACGGTGATATAAGTCAGGTATTCCCAGTGTGAGCCATGATAACCCATTGTGAGAGCTTATTTTTAGTGTGGATGGGAAGCTCATTATCTAGAATTAAGCTACTCGGTGAATTATGTCACTGACCTGAGGATTGGCTCCCTTTCAGACAGATTTAATTTAGAACTACAGGACTATACTGTTCTAGTAGTTTCTAAAACTGCATTCTGTATGTTTGTCAATTAAGATTATTGGGGGCAGCATGTGGCTCAGTGGGCTAAGCCTATGTGCTTGTAATCACAAGGTCGCCGGTTCACACCCAGCCTCAGCCTGTCTGTGGGTCCTTGAGCAAGGCCCTTAACCCCCAGCTCCCTGGGCGCCCCAACAGGTGGCTGCCCCTTGCGGACAGCTTACTCTACAAAGAGCAAGTTGAGGGAGGCATAAAAAAAAAAGGAATTTCTCCATGGGGATAAACGAAGGATTGATTATTAACTACCTTGTTAGTATGTTCACTGATTGTAAGCCTCCTGAATTATATGTATGCATGTGGAGGGGCCAATTTTTGCTGATTCTGACATTATTTTTAATTAAAAATATCCATCCATCCATCCATCCATCCATTCATTCATTTTCCAACCCGCTTATCCTACTGGGTCACAGAGGGTCTAGAGCCTATCCCGGAAGCAATGGGCACAAGGCAGGGAACAACCCTGGACGGGGGGGCCAGCCCATCGCAGGCCACACCCACACACCGTTCACACACACAGGTACACCTACGGGCAATTTAGCAACTCCAATTAGTCTCAGCATGTCTTTGGACTGTGGGGGGAACCCAGAGTGCCCGGAGGAAACCCCACGACGACACGGGGAGAACATGCAAACTCCACTCACATGTAACCCAGGCGGGTACTTGAACCCATGTCCCAGAGGTGTGAGGCAACAGTGCTAACCACCCGCACCACCATGTCACCCCCTAACTAAAAACATAGGTGCCTTAAATTCTGAATCTTGACCAGTGACTCCGCGATTGCACGCACACACAAGCACGCGTGTGCTTACATGCTACAGTCGGCTGTTCCGGGACAGCAAATGAGTGTGGGAAGATGCTGAGCTCCGGTCACAGCTGTGTGTCGCCGGTCCTCTGGTGAGCCCAGTGCGGTCGTTATGGAAATGCTGGGCAGGTCAGGTCTTGTACGCTGGTGTACAAAACAACAACTAGAGGGAAGGAGGCTTTTAATAGGCAGGAAACATGGAAGGAAATAACATTCATTAAGGGACACATATTTTATTGTATGATTGGCTTTCCTATACACATGCCTGTTTCATCACCCATGACTTAAAAGGCTACAATGAGATTGTATTTTATATATTAATTTGAAAATAACATCAATATCCAGTTCAAGAAATATATTTAACTACTAATAGTTGTATTAGTAATAGTCAAATTAGTACTAGTAGCTGGTGTATTAGTCTTAGTAGTAGTAGTAGTCATCATATTAGTATTAGTAACAGTGGTCATCATATTAGTACTATTCGTAGTAGTCGTCATATTAGTATTAGTAGTAGTTGTGTTGCATTAGTAGTAGTTGTGTTGCATTAGTAGTAGTTGTAGTATAGTAGTACACGATCAGTATTCAAGGCCATTGGTATGTGTTTCTTCTGGTTCATGTCCTCCGGCTTAGAAAAACTGCAGAAATGTAAAATTCCAACTAGAAGAAAACAAAATTATGTACTGAATATGAAATATCTGAATGTATGACTGTACTGTATGTGCAGCCCTCAGTATAATACAGTGAGTGCACTGGCGCGGTGACAGCTTGTCAGGAGAATGTTCTGGGTGACTTTGTAACCTAGCCCCTGTGTGTGAGGAATGCTCTGAAATGGAAGTCCCTGAAACAGCGCTTTTGTTGTCTAGGTATTTAATGTTTTTTTCCTTGAAGATAAGCAACCCCACAGTCCTTTGTTTTCAAGGAAAAATAGGAAAATACTCCCCAGGACCCTCCCAGAGCTGCTGGACGTGATGGCCGGCCTGTGCACTGCTACTGTAGGGCTGTGCGGAGTGCAGGCCGAACCTCTGCATTCTTCCCAGTTGATTCTCGGGTTTGTCAGAAGTGTGTTCTTGCTCGCATGGACTGGGTACCGGGCAGGGCTGTGGAGTGCAGCGGCTGTGGGGCATCTGTTGGTGAAGAAAGACTCACTGATCTTGACTGTCGACGACGCTGTGATCTTTGCGGAGTCAGCGGCGGCTCTGATCGGGGCTCTCAAGAGACTAAGTGAGGAGTCTGAGTGTCCGGGCTTGCGAGTGTCCTGGATAAAAACCAAGATTCGGGCCTTTAATGACCTGTTGCACACAGCCATCAGCAGTGGGTCTGTCTACGGAGAGAGTATCAACCTTGTTGAGAGGTTCACTTACCTCGGCAGAGACATTCCTGTCTCTGGTGAAACTTCTTATGAAGTCAGTAGATGGAGAGGGAGTCCTGAATGAGGTACGTTACCTCATTGTGAGGGAATGTCAGTTGCTGAGGACCCAAGCGGCCGTACCAGGACAAGGGGAAGCCTACATAACACCTGGCCGTGGCACAAAGTGACCATTCCCAGAGGGTGGGACTGGACCGTGTGTCAGCCTGGGGGGGGGGCAACCGGAATCAACCAGGTGTTGCGTCGTGTGCTGGCTGCAGCAAACCCACTTTACCAGTGCGTGTCCCCCAACCTAATCTAATTATGGAAATATTGCACATTGTTTGTGCACCTCCATTGTGGTAAGAGCACATTTTAATTTAGCTCTACCTACCAGAAATATGAACACGTTACAGAAATATACCTCACACCTTTCCTTGTTCGAGGCTGAACTCAGGTTTTATGTGGAGCCAATCAGCAGCCTAAATTTCCAGGCCTTAAAACACCTGTGTTTACAGACGTGTGTAAAAGTGACAGGTGTGAACACCATGCCATGCAAAGGGCAGGCGAAACTTAAGACACAGATGCAATCTAGATAACATGTGTAGCATTAGCCATCAAAGTCAGCATTGCCAGAAACTGCTAAAATGTGCGTGTGAGTGTGTGGGTCCTGAGTTGGCCGCCAGCCCGTCCTGGGTGCCATGTTGCTCACATTTCTTGCTCGTGGGAGTTTTACTTACACAAAAATGTTCTAATGGAAAACGACTGGTTCAGAGAGATAACCAATCAGATTGTAGAGGAGCAACCGGAGGAGGCGGGACCAAGACATCTGATTGTTTGTTCCCACCTCCGCTACTCGCTTCTTCCCACCTCTCTGAACCAATCATTTTTCATTCTGCCCTTAGAACGTTTTTGTGTAAGTGAAACTCCCATGAGTTCACCTTTTCCAATAAGCTCCAGGCTCACTGCGACTGGATTTAGTTTTAAATCTGGCCTCATACGTGTTGCGCTGCAGAGATGGTGTGTGGCTCAGCGGGTTAGGCTGTTGTGCTTGTGATTGGAAGGTTGCTGGTTTGAATCCCACTGGCAGCAGATTGATGGAACCACCCTCCCTAGTTGTTCTATAGACGATCTGATAGAATAATGTTTTCCCAAAAAAATGTCTCACTGCATAAACACATGTAAAAAATAAAAACACGCTGTAGACTCTGAATGTAACTCTGAATGTTTTAGCACGTTTCTGTAAAGTTAGGTGTCACTGTAATCTTCTGCTTATGGTCCTGGCCTCCTACCATCTGCTTTTCATGCAAAGAAATACTGCTTCCTTAGTCTTGTGCTTAAAAGCGTCTGCTAATGGCGTCCATTATCACCAGGGAATCCCCCGTAATAACAGCTTGCCGTTCCAGGTTCCCTGGAGCACGACGGACACCCAGGACCCTGCGAGCATAAATACTGTGGCCTGGGAAGACACTGCGTCGTCGACGGCGACACGGGCCGGGGAGAATGTGCGTGCATGAGGCACTGCAGGCCGCATTACAAGCCCGTGTGCGGCTCCGACGGCAGCCTCTACGAGAACCACTGCGAGCTGCACCGCGCCGCCTGCCTGAAGAAGCTCAGAATCTCCGTGGTGCACGGCGAGGAGTGCTTCTACAAAGGTAGGCCTGCTCTTCTTGGTAAGGGGTTATGGCGCATGAAATTAGGGTCAATAATAATGACAGGGATGAAGGTGATGATAAAGATTGTGGCACATGATGAACTTTGTGATATACCGTAGTTGCTGTTTGCAGTGCATTATGGGAAATTGAGTTCATCGACTGTTTGACCATGTGTTAAGGTGGCAGCAAGCCATACGTGTTCAGTTATGTATGTAGTTCTCCAACTCCGGTCCTACAGAGCTACCGGTAGGTTTTCTATCCTGCCTGGTTTCTGGCGACCCACACCTTTTGTCAGGTAAATACCAGGAACAGGAACAGGATAGAAAACTTGCTGGAGAGTACCTCTCCAGGACCGGAGTTGGAGACCCCTGCGATGGTGCACCAGGCTGATGGAAACAGTGTGTCATACTTATAAGGCTGCAGCCCAGTGCACTTTCTGACAGCTTTCATTTAACGTCGCTGTATGTTTGATGAGTGGTGTGCAGAATTAAATATTTACCCTGAAGTGATCTCATTTGCAAAAGCCCCCCAGTGGGCCGTGTGAGTATTGTAATACGTGTAGGCAGCTAAGCTGCACAAAGCGGTTGTTTTGAGACCTTCGCTGGAGTCTTTAGCGCAAACATGTGTCTGAAGAATCTGGGCCACGATTCTGCTTCTCATAAGGCCCAGACTCGAGGATAGTGTCTTTAAGGTCGCTAACAATGTGGCCTCTTGCTAGGACCAAAACACAGAAAAACCTTACAGTCGCAAGCATAAATAGCAGCCGGGACCACTTGAGACTGTAAATGAGTGTAAGCCGGTGATCTGGAGAGGATCCACATCGATGAATGCCTGCACTCAATAAAAACACAAAAGCCTTTTGATTAATGAAAGCCTCTGTTATTTCTCCTTCTGATGGTGCTAAACTCACAGAAAATGTGAGAAAATAGGGAGAACATTTCTTTTGGGAGTAAGGAGGTTTAACAGGGAATCAGGAGCTGTCGAGTACAAAAAAAAAATCCCCTTATTAAAACATGGAGTTTTTGTTGTTGTTTGCCGCTTTTCCTCGTCGGGGACTTACTGAAGAAGTGTTGAAATGAATGTAATTCAGCGTTCCTCAACCCAGTCCTCGGGGGCCCCCCAAACAGTCCAGCATGGGAGCTGAGAGGCAGCAAAAATGTGAACTGTCTGGAAGGGAGCAAAAACTTGTGACCGTCTGCGGTCACCGAGGACCAGATTGAGAAACGCTGAGGCAATTTATGCACAGGATAATAATGCAAACATAGTCTCATGTGGCTTCCTGATACGGCGACCCTAAGAAACTGTCACATAGCGTCTTTGAGGGTAATTCATTAGTTTACTGGGCTGCAGAATAAAAGCATCATGTTGACAAAAAGTTGTTTTCTAGTATAGTCATTCAGACTGCATTTTTAATTGTTAACTGGCTTTCCGGCACATCTCAGGTTCAAAGTCTGCGCTGCTATTTATTCAGTAAACACATTGTTTCTTAAACAGGGATGCAATGATGACAGCAACCCTGAAAGGACAGTTATTTTTACCCGTTTTGTGACTTGACAGCCGTCATATATTACTGACAAACGAAACGCGATAAAAACTCCGATGGAAGGTGTTCATCAAGGAATGGGAGAATGTGTCGATTTCCCCTCCGCCGTTTAGTGTCTGATTAAAGGTTAGATGCTGCAGAAAAAAATTAAACGGTGAACAACGGCTCGCTCCGTGCAGGACGGCGATGGTGTCTATCAGGCAGATTTCTGAGAGGCAATCAATAGACCTAACAACAGAAAATTAACTGTCAGATTCCGGAATGCTAAACAGCCACTTTCTATGCTTCAGGAATTTTGACACAGCAGCATATCAGCTCAAGGGTATTTTGTCCCTCCCTGTTTTCCCTAATTGCAGCTGTGCTTTGTTGGTTGCACTGCATTGCACTGGTTTTCTTGAGTCCAGAGCCTTGAGCGAGGAGTGGGTTGGGTGTTATGGATGATGACATGTTGAGTTGGCTTTGTAGGGCAAGAGTTGGCTAAGGATTATCGTGCCTCCTTATGTCAACAACACCCAAGAATACGATGCTTAATGCTGACATTCAGCGAGCCGCATTCTTAAAACATTAGCTACAGCGTTAGCAGCCGCGGGTCAAGATATGTGAAAAGCATTATGGGAAAAAAAATGCAAAGGTCTTATATCGTTTTAGCGTATTGAAACTGGTTTGGCTTCTCGTGCCATTATGGAAGCATGCATCACTGATATGAAGACTGCTTTCATCTTTCAGCTGTGGCTATGTTTATTCCCATTAGTGTACTTTACAAAGCGCTGAAGGACAAATTATATCTGTCCTCTTCCTATAGATCATGGTAATTAATGCTTTTCGCATTGTGACAGGTGGAAGCTCCTCTCGGAGTGAGACACAGCCTTGGGCGCATAATTATTATAATGGGGGCATAGCGAAGAAGTCCTGGAGCTGGGGGGAGTCACTTTTTGTGGTTTTGTTGTCCCCTCCCCCGTCCCCATCGTGGGTGCTTCTCGGTCAAACTCTCTGTGATTGACGTGGTGTCGTCCAGGAAAAGGACTGAGAAGCTTTGTTTGAGGTGCCCAGTGAAGAGGCGGGTAGGGCTGACAGTGGCCTTAAGGAAAACAGAATCCGCCAGCCTGATTCGTTCCTCTACTCAAGAAGCGAAGATGTTATCTGCACTGTCTTGCCGTTGGGATGTTAGGGGCGTCCTTGATCCGTGAAGGCACTCGGTGTCATCGGTCTGCGAAGTCCCTGCATCAGGGGAGGGCTGGTTATTTCTGGGGTCCCACTCGAAGTCACTTCGGGGCCCCTTAATTGTAGTGCCTGTTTGCGGCCAACAGGGGGCGAGGTTTGAGCGACGCTAAACACCACTGCTGCCCCACGTCGGCTATCACCCCTGCCCTCTGGTGTTTTGTGTTGAGTTAACACCTGACTGGGAAGCTAACGTGCTTAAATAACGTAAATTAATTTATTAAATAATCGTCAATGGACAAATATGGACCGCGACTTTAGCTAGCTGTTCTTTTTTCATTGCTTCAAAATAAAGCTCATCATGTATGACAAAAAAAAGAAAAAATGTGCAAGAATGTGACCTGCTTTTGCAGATAGCTATGAATGCATGGCTCCTTTTATTCCAGGAGAGATAGTCTGAGGGCCCCCAGGAAAGTCTTTGTCAAGCAATCACAGTCCACTATCACAGTTATAGATTGAAAGAAAATGTATTTCACCTCTTTGTTCATACCCACAACAAATAAGAATTCTGCTGATGCAGTGGGGCGCTTTGACGGCACCCACATGTGGCCGGGTTTGCCCTCGTTCTTCTGAGCCACTCATTTCTCTGCTCTGGATCTACGTCTCAACTTTGGTGGTGGGAAAATTACACCTTGCTCTTGTACTTATCCAGATCTAAATAATATAGTCCTAGGTGTGGATAATTTGTTACGCCTGTGCTGGGCGGATAGGCTGTGTTTCAGTCTAGTTTTTTCTGTAGCATATTTTTTAAAGGATTTTGTTTGTTGTATGGCAACGTGGTGGGTTGGGGGGGGGGGTTCAGCACTCGCCTGGGATCTGTGTATATTGAGTTTGCATGTGTCTGCGTGGGGCTGGGAGAGTATGGCAGAGTTGTGGATATAGGGGGGGAGGCATGCCCTGCAATGGCATCTCACACATACCACACTGCTGCAATGTGCTTCAAACTCCTTGTGATCCTGTACTGGTTTGGTTAAGCATTTGTTTAAGTGAGAAGGATGGATGTCACTGGGTCTATGCAGTTATCAAAATGTTTATTCATCCATCCATCCATCCATCCATCCAAGAAAATCATTTTCTAACCCCTTATTCTAACCCCGAATCCACATCACAGTCACTGACAAAATGCTTATAATAAAGTGGTTACATATGCATAATGTTATATTCACATTATCAGTTATACCACCATCAAAGTCATATTCTGTTAAAAGGCTCCATATGTCAGGAAATGGAAACAAGGAGTGGACAGCCTATATCTCACAACCTTAGTATGCTTCTTATACCTATAAGTATATAACCTTTTAGTATGCTTCTTATACCTATAAGTATATAAGCTCTTAGAATGCTTCTTATACCTTTAACTATATAACCTCTTAGTATGCTTCTTATACCTATAAGTATATAACCTTTT
>JAODUD010000050.1:139201-151698 GCA_026784285.1 Stomatorhinus walkeri | reverse complement strand
TATAACCTCTTAGTATGCTTCTTATACCTATAAGTATATAACCTTTTAGTATGCTTCTTATACCTATAAGTATATAACCTCTTAGTATGCTTCTTATACCTATAAGTATATAACCTCTTAGTATGCTTCTTATACCTATAAGTATATAACCCTGTCTTATTTCTCTGAGTACATTAGATACAGGCAGCCAGCTCATAAGTATGTAAATTACGTTCTGCTGCTTTTTATAAATGAAGAAAAGGATAGATGCCTTTGCTCTTGCGATGGGCAAAGTCGGATTTCTTTCCGCCTCTGAATGTGTGTCGAGATGTAAGCACGCGATGGGTTCATTTAGCAGTGGCCACAGAGATGTGGACTCGGTGAACTCTGCCTGTTTTACTCCACTATCTAAAGAAACTGAGATTGATAGAAGCACATAATCCCCAGTATTTTCTCTTTTTTTTGGTCTTCTGTATTATATTAACCTTTTCCACCGCTGGGGACCAGGTTTGTTAAATAAGCTCCCATGTGACCTTGTGACCCATTTCCTTAGACGGGGGCCGGCACCAGCTAGACTTTGTGGATCGTGTACGTTATTAGCAGAATGAGATGGCCACACCGTTTGCTTTTTGTAACGCTGGGCTCTGAGACCTGTCAGCCTATGTGTCATGGCTCCGTCGGCGAGCGGAGTGGAATAAATTATCGATGTGCGTATTTGAACAGGACCACAAGGCACTGATTAAGTCAAGCAGCCACAGCCATCCCCACGGCTGAGTGCTGTCCTCCCTCCATATTTATAGAAATGTTATGAAATATTAAACATTAATTATGCTCCCAGGAGTATAGCCAATGCATAGGGACCCTTTGTCTCCAGGGTGTGATTTAATTCTGGTTGGTCCTACCTATATAAAGGAAACCGGGACAAATATTGCACTCGATTAAGCAGCTCAGATTTGTCACATGTTTAGCGAAGATACCTGGGGATTTTTTGTTCTTGTACATAGTAGGGGGTTATATTGAAATTCGATATGCAATTAAATGCTATGAATGTTATGGGGAGGGGCTGTGTTATCAAATGCGTTCATGACGACCTCGTACAATATATTGTTTTTACTTAGGAGGAAGAATGTGTTGAGTGTGTAAGTAATACCACTGGGTGGAAAATCCGGAAAGTGCTGTACAGATGGAAAGTTCTGTAAGTGGCTTGTAGGACCGACCAGTGACAGATCCTGGCAAGGGGAAGATGGAGTTGCGTCTTTTGAGGGGGCGTTGACCGGAGGAGGGGCTTGGGCACTGACAGAGAAAAAAATAACCTGCATAGTAGTCGATGTCATATGATCCCGAAGCTGCCACCTCGTGGGAGATCAGCGTCCTTTTGATGTCTAAATGTTACGCATGTTCTGTGTGTGCAGTCAATGCGGTACAAGGTGAAAGGATTGACCTACAGTGAGCTATAAGGCTCCGCCTCTCACGCTTTGCTGACCGCGCACATTCCCGCCAGCATCTCCACAAACGGCGCCTCCTATGTTTCCGCGCATCCTCTCTCCCGCTGCCCCGGGACCTCGGCATCGCTTCAGCTCTCCGCTGATCTGATTATGCTGGCTGGAGCCCATCAACCGGATCCGTGCAGTCGACCAGCCCTCATAAAAGAATTGTCACCGAGTACTTTTCAATTACACAAAGTAGGAGAAAGAAAAGACTTGTTTTGACAGAATACAGAATGAGATGGCGGGGGTATTGCTGAATATAAAATCTAATTACTGAATGATGCAAACTGCATCAAGTTGCATGTACCCTAACATTTAATGGTAAAAAGTTAACACATATAATAATTTTAAGTGCTGTCATTAACTGAAGAGAAATGAGAGATTAACTGAAAAGAGAAATGTTAAATAGCAATTTAAAATCAAACTATATTCTCATTTTCTTGAAAGCCTTTACCAAAACAAGTAGATAGTCAATGACAGGTCATTAGTGACCAATTTGGCTTGTATATCTTCCATTTTTAGCATGAAATTATTGTAATGGTGGAGAATTGTTATAGTTAAACAGATATTTCTTCACCATCATAAAAAGGATTCTGGTACAAAAATAAATCATCATATTCTAAAGAGCCTTGGAAGATAATGACGCATGAGCATTTTCAACTATATCCTTTGAATAGTAGTAGAGTATAGACAGTATATAGCTAAAATGCTGTCTCTATGAGAAGGACTATTATCTGCTTGCTTTATGTGGCTCTACAAACAGGGGGAGATGACACAGTGCCAAGTATGTTTCACAGCACATCAGCATTTCGGTGGAAATGAGGCAGAAAATAATCGTACTCAGAGGAGACGCAGCCATGAGGCGACCGCACTGGATGCCGGGAGCTCTGCAGAGTCAGATACCATAGATGGAAGGGAGTCCAGGATGCTGGGAGCTCTGCAGAGTCAGATACCATAGATGGAAGGGAGTCCAGGGGTTAGCTCTGCTGTTTCAGAGCCAGCACATTTAGGTGGGGTATGGCAGGCTGTGATTGGCTCCGTGGGTTAGGATTCCGTGCCTGCGGTCAGAAGGTTGTTGGTTTGAATCCTAAGGTCACTTGAATGATTCCACTGTTGGACCCTTGAGTAAGGCCCTTAACCCCCAATTATCCCAGGTAGTGGCTGACCCCATTTTCTCAAAAATAGTGAGTTAGTTTGGATAAAAGCACCTGCTGACCAAAACATGATGTATGTGGTACAGAATTTCTGTACAGTTGCTTATTAGGTGTCACTGTAATCTGCCACTAATGGTTTTGGCCTCATTTCTTAAAATCTGCTTTTCGTGCAAAGAACTACTGTTTCATTTTTAATGAAACACAGAAGCACTCTATTTAATAAAGCTGTAATCCGTGCATACAGTCAAATCGCAATTGTGCCATTATTCTAAAAGGTTTTTACGAAGAATTGTGGAACCTCAGCACAGGCCTTCAGAGCGTTCCTTAAGAAACAATGGCTCACTATGGAACAGTATTACAAAGCAAATCGAGATGTAACTACAACAGACGCAAATAACAGGGGTATTTGGTGGGAATTCAGAATAAATTAAACTTTCATTAAACTTTGTGCGACTTGATGGAGAATATTGGTTCATTTTCCTTCTACTTCTAAGCCATGCCCTCATAGATCAATTTCCTATGCGGCATTAATTTAGTTTCATTATGTATTCAGATTTTTATATATAAATAAATATTGCGTGAAAGCCCAAGGGTAAGCTAATGTCAGCCAGCTCAGTGGCCTGTAGAGCCACAGATGACAGCGGTCACTTCCCTTTCCAGCCTCCTTTTATTTATGTCTCATACAGTTACTCAAAAATATAATAATCCTTTCATATTATTTATATGCTACATGAATATTAATTGAAAGAGGCCACTATTCCATCTGCTTTTCATGGCCATTTATCCAGTATAGGGTTGGGTTGAGGTCATTATTTTCCCCAACATAAAATATATCACATTATAAATGAACTATCCAATAATTATGTAACAATGTAGATAATTAAAATCTTTATTGTGCCGCATTTCTGCCTGATGGGCATGTTGAGACTTGGTGCCACATTCGCTATGGAGCTTGAGGCAGTGACCTGACTGAGGTCGGGGACAAACCTTACGATGTTAACCTGTCGAACCCGAGCGGGAAATGCAGCTGTTGTCCAGGGGCATGCTGGGTAAACTGCCTCATTGCTGACCAGAAACAGAATACAACAGTTTGCACTGTTTTTTTTTATTCTCTCAGTCTTGTTACTAGGTTACATTGTATTTTCATTAGTAAACTTCACGGCTGTGGTATTTTTTGGGCTTTATTTTGCAACGTATCATTTGGATATTACATCACTATAGTTAAATTTCCATCCATCCATCCATCCATCCATCCATCATCTGTCCGCTTATTCTGGTCAGGGTTGCTGTGGTTCCACTTCTAGTATCTTATAATATAATGGCAAATTTATAGGAATTTAATATTGAATGAGATCCTCGTATTAAATAATATTGCATATATTATGGCTGTATTGGTTGGAAATTTATACGATCAGTTACAAAATTGTTCCATTCTTGCTAAAAACATAGCAACTCTCTTTCTCGTGAAGAATAGTTTGCATGGCAAACAAATTAACAACAAATGAAGGCCTCTGCATTTAAGGAATACTAAACAGAATGATCAAAGTGTTTGTTGTCAGTTTGATGTGTTTGTGCAACTTTTTGTCGGATAAGAGCTGACATTATTTCACCGACAGTTTGATTAAAACGATTTCATATGAGTGCATTATAAAATCTGTGGAGGTTAAATTGTGACATTCCATTGTTTGCTAAACAGGTGTGCATCATATTTGGTGTGAAAAGAAGAGATGAATCAAGATAAATTGCATAATTTAATGGTAGGGCTCGGGAACATGCATAGTGGAATTATTGCATATCATAAGACAGGTACAAGAATGCACTGTAATAATCCATTACGTCCCATTTTAACCATGCAATATAGCCTGATTTAAACTAGAGTATGGCCACTTACTTGCAATAAAGAGTAAGAGTGTCTGTCTTTAACCACTTCAATGCTAGTACTTTGCGGGGCGAATCTGCAACAGAAATGTGGCAATTCTGTTTTCTAAGGAATTTTTCTCCTGTTTTTCTGCTTAGCCTATGATGGTTATATGTGCTTATTTGGTATTGCATTTTTCTTTAAGAATGCTGACTAATAGCAAAAATTATTTTTCTTCCAGTTGACTACCTGGAACATTTTATGAGAGGACCTGGGAACATACTCTGAAAATATGTACTTTCATGTCAAAACTGTGAAGGAAAAACATTTGTTGCCCACAACAGTCTGCCATTGACCACTGAATGAAAAAGGGAGAAAACATTCTGGTCCACCATAATAGGTCACCTGGTCCATTGTAACGGGTCATCTGGTCCACCTTAATAGGTCATGTGGTCCATTGTAATGGGTCATCTGGTCCACCATAAGGGGTCATCTGGTATTCTGAAACCGCTGTTTTCATACACTTCATCGTCTTACAAAAGTACATAATTATAAGCATCTTTACTTTAGAGGCGAGTTCTTGAATCTTCATCCATATATATACTGCCAATTTTGTTAATTATTTTAGCTAAATATTTTTTTTTTGTTTCTTCCACATTTCATAACCTGTGATTATTTTTTTCTTTTACAACCCTTTTCCAACGGGAAAATGATCGCTATGACACCTGTTTGTATGAGATGCTTTGGAAACATCTCAATTACTCTTAAGTGGTTAATTCATCTCCAGTGCTAATTCAAACAAACAGGTTGATTTCATATAAATTTCCCCTTTAAGTTAAATATTTATTTTAACCTTGATAAAATGTCAAGATCGAGTTTCAGTTCTGAGATCAGGAACATGCCTAACGATCCTAAAGTCATATTTATCTCTTATGTGATTCCCGCCATGCAGTCAGAGCTGCATCGTTATGAAGGCTCGATCATCGCCGATCAGGATGCCGTACAATACGGCAGCGGATATCAGCAGTTCTGCAGTGGAGCCACTATTCATCTGATAACTCCTGAGCACAAAGGAGATGTCTGAAGCTGCAAAAAGATTTTAATATGAAAAGGCGCCCAAAGACTTTAGCCGCAGAACAAAGCCTGTCTCGCTTATTTAGCACGGAGATAAGCTGTGGTACTTCGATGCTGCCGCACAAACCGACCGCGGCCAATTGGCTGAAGTCCAGCGGGCGGCAGTGGGCTCGGCATTTGGCCGGGGGACGGCCTCGGAGAGCCAGTTATGGTTGGGAGCCTGGCGGCGATGCCTCCCAGGCTCTGCCAAGCTGAGAGCCGCGGGCACACTTCGCCATCTCTTCTAGAGAAATTCCCCGTTTGACGGTTTCGCTCCAGCCGTAAAGTGGCCCCCAAGCGATCGGGGGATGGGGTTCAAATGCAAATACCCCGATATAAATGCTCAGCTGGATGTATATTTTCTGTTTACATGGGGCAGACCATTCCATAAATAATGTAGATGTTCCTCAGTCCTGCTTTATTTATCTTATTAATCCCGATGAGGTAAACACGTAATATTTGTACTAAGCCTATAATAGATATTCCTTCTATTAACCGTTTATTTTTTTATAGGAACTACTGGTCTAACCAGATTTACTAAAAAGTGAGATTAAAATTCAGAACCATTAAAAAGGGAAATGTATTATTAAACCATTGATATAACGCTAATGTTTTGTTTATTGAAGTGATATTTCTGCTCCATATATGCGTATTTAATGTGAACCACTAACAAATAAACTGAAACGGGAAAACTACTTTCTGCTATAGGTTTGTTACACTGTACGGTACAGTACACCTGTTTTAAACGAGCATTTGACATGAAAGTTAATTGGATATTTGACAGATGTAAGTGGGAGGTCTTGTGCCCCAGAGCAAGGTGATCAGATCAAAATGCTTGATCAGACATTCATCTATGAACATCCTAACCTGTAAGCCACATGAGTCCGTGGGTGTCCCTCGATATGCGCACTTGGCCATACTTGTGATCTCGCATACCCGTTTTATGTCATATTCCACTGCCTAAGATCAGTTCCAATACTAAGAAGGCGTACACAAGGATGGTAAAAATCCCCAGATGTTGGTCTTGCCCTGCCCCAAATATCAAAGATTCATCGGTGGTCATATCCCATTATTCATTGTGCCACAAGTTGGCTTTTGGGAGGCAAGTCAGCAAGACCGGTCTTGCCAAGACTCCAAGTACGATCTTCACATTCTTGGAATTGAGGGACACCCTGTGAAGATGATATAGAAATGGGTATTTAATCCTTCAACAAACAGTGCAATGCTCCCTGGCCCCGAAGGGCCGGCCGTGTGCCCCGCGGTCCTCATTCCTTGGGGATGTAGATTAGCTCTTAGCTGCTTCTCTTGTGAAGACTGTACAGTATGTGTATAGGCCATATAGGAGGCTTGTATCTGTTTGTGTTCACCAGTTTGAACACAGTGGCCAGATATTTAAAGGGGGGGGGGGCACGGTCAGATCAGTGGGCAGGGTGTCATGTCACCATGGCAACCTGCCACTGCCGCCAGAGTCCCTCTGGCCAGTCTTTAAGATTGCAGTCAGTGACCTCCTATTTGAGGAACCAAGTCTGTCATCACTAGTGTGGTCTACTGTGGGGTTGCAAGATTTTTTTTTTTTTGGGGGGGGGGGTGGTTAGATGGAATCCTTGGTTTTGTTGGGTGAACTCCTGTATATAAATAATAGAGTAGGACTTCCAGAGAGGGGGGGGAGTTCACCTGTGGTACAACCTTCTGGATCGTTCTCTGCAGTGTGACGAATCGCTTATTGGAACTGTTAGGGCCGAGCTCCCATTTATAATTTGAAGCTTTCAGTCTTCCTGGAGAGAAAGAGAGAGAGAGAGAGAGAGAGAGAGTGGTCGGTGCAAACACAAATTAAAAACAATGGCCTTTCTGCACCTTGTCATTATTTGTTATTCATTTGCATCCAGGGCCTAATGCAAAATGCATCATTTTGCAAAATGAGACGTATGAAGTGTGCGTTTTTCATTATCGTCTAGAATGAAGGAATGCAACACCCCCCTCAAGAAACTAATTACAAATTTATTAGGCAAATTCATAGCAAAGTTTAGCATTTTTAAAATGCTTACCGCCTGGGCCACACGTGCTCATGACTCTTAGATAGTACAACAGTACAATGCCAGGGTGCATATCAGCTATGCAAATAATGAAACGTTTGCTTTTCTTTAGTTAAGCGGAAATAAATCTGAAAACTTTTTGACGGGATGCAACTCGAAAAAACAGAGGAATCGTGCAAAGTTCGGTCCGCCAGAGTGACCTTGTCGCTGCTGATTGCGTGGGGGTGCATTCGGTTGTCAGGAGGCTGGCCTTTATTTATTTTTCATGATATGAGCGATTGTTCTTATATTCCTCCTTCCCCGGGGGGTGGGGGGTGGGGTAGCCATGTGGTGTCAGTGGCGGGACGACGAGAACGTGCATGACGGCTTGAGGAATGGGTGAAGCTTCCCGTGGATGACAAATGGAAAGCGGCAAGCCTCTGGTCCCCGCGGAAACCGATTCCCAGGCTTCGGAACCGTTCGGGAACTGGGAGCCCTTCGAAAATTCCTCGAATGGAAGTACCAGCAGTTATCCATTAATCTCCCCCTCCATTTGAGTTACAAAGCTACAATTTTGTCTAGTGTACCCACATCTGAGTGATGATCATTTTCAGACTCATTATTGACATTTAAGACTGATTGGCCATCGTCCTGAATCTTGCGCCACATAGTTCATTTGCGGCGTTGATGTCGTTGACCATTTGGAAATCAGCATAATTATCTATCTGTTGTTAGAATCGCATCATACTTACTTTTGGAAACCTGAAGAAAATCTGTTGGTAGAATGGTGGATTGGAGCATTGCCTCTCAACTGGTGGGTCAATTTTCACTGGGCCGCAGAGTATGTGGGTAAAACTGCCCCTCCCCCAGCCTCTGGTTGACAAAATTTATTGCAAGCACCCTGGGGGACACGCTTTATGGATCATACATACTGTATATAATATATAGTTCAAATTAATAAACTTGGGTTGTGACATAATGACCAAGTGCAAATGTAGGTTCTGAGCCTAAACCAGTTAATTAGAGAGTAATACATCTTGAATTGCGGGTTTGGTTGCCCCTGGCTCTGCCAGTATGGATTCAGCTCCAAGCCCTCACTCTCGTTTTCTCAGAGTATTTTCCAGCCTCCCCCCTTAGTCCGGATGGGCCGTCCATGTTAAACGATGGCCAGCGGTTATCGGCACTCTCCGAAACATAGCCGGGAAACAGCGGCCATTCAGCAGGTTACCATCTGTGCGGGTTGCCCGGCGATGGGAGGAATGACTAAGTAAGGATGGTGCCTCGCCGTGCTCCGCCACACGCGGCCGCTAATCGGATATCAAACTTCGGAGAGACGGCGAGAAGCGCATTGACAATTCCCTCAGCCTCTGCGCTAACATGCTCCTGTCGTAGGGATGACAGTGTGGTGTGCTTTTCAATGAGTGTGCGGCGACAGCGTGCTTTTCAATGAGCGTGCGGCTCTGCCAACAGAGGTACATAAAGCATCCAGCAAACACTCCTCTAGTCTTTTTGGACATTTAAATTCCTGTAAAACCACTTTAAGCATTCATTGTGCATCTTACTCTTTGGCATATGAGCCCCGTACGCCGAAATGAAACAAGTGAAAATCCACCGCGATGGATTAATAAGTTAAGCCTCGTTGCGGAGGATGATTTTAAATGAGCTCTGCAACTGTGAAAAAAATCCCAGGAGAGCCTGTTTGGAAACTGGATGATACAAATTAGTTTGACAACTTTTTCTTAAGTGTCAAAGGCGAATTCGGGTTATGTTTAACAGCTAAACCATACTTGAAGTAACTACAAAAAGTAACAAACATTTCTTCAGTTCTGTTACTGATATCTTGCTGGATGGTTAGAAGATCACCGCTTCAGTTCCCAATCCTCTCATCAGGGGGGCACCTCAGCCATTCCAGGTATTTGCTAAATTTACCACCAGCTCACTCAATTAATTAACTTAAACAATTAATAAACATAACGAGGTACTGAATAGCCAAATGAGGGTAGTAGTTGAGTTTTATCTGGGTATATTACAGCCAATACTGGGGGAAGAGGTTTTGAAATGGCCAAGCTGACACACTTTGTAAGACATAAAATCATAGTTTTATAAACATAAAGATATTTTTCTGTGGCAGCCTAAGACTTTTATACATCACTTTATATCACTGGCACTATCAGACTGATCAGTGCAAGGTTTCACTGATCAGTGTAAGCCGTGACTGGCTGACCCCTATAGCCAGTTCATAATAATTTATATCAGGCCCTCGCAGTGGCTCAACAAACAGCTACGTCAGTGCAGTGCAGCCGTCGTAAAGACAAGGTCACCGCTAAATGCAATATTTAAAGCAAGCAGGGAAATGGGCAAAAACGCAACCTTTCCGAGCCATTAAATGTGACATATTAGTGCATTTCCTGCCAGGTAAATGTCAAAGTGTCTTAAATTACTTATGGCCTTATACTTATTATGGCTGCTATCAAAACACATTTGAGGTAAACACGGTGAAACAGTTTAAACTGTGATTTGTCCTAAACAATTTATAGTGTGTTACGGCTGGCATGTTTTGTATAGATAACCTGAAATATTACATAATACACTCATGATAGATTAATTGTTACATTATGTCTGTATTTTGGATGGCTGTTTAACACATGGTCCTGTGTGACCTGTAATAAACACATTATGCTGGAGTTATAGGGACTGATCAGGGATTTGACCTGTCAGGGCACTGTGTCCCCAGCTGTTCCCAGATAAATCTGATTATGCTTGCAGTCGACAGCCACTAGGGGGACATGAGCCAGGGCGGGGCAAAGTTAAAAGGTGGATATGTGCAGGGGGGAAGCCAGCTTTGGAAACGGGAGAACTAAAGAACATTGGAATGTCTTCGTTTTCACAGATGCTATCGTGACACAGACGTCACAGGTGAGGACAAAGCTTGGGGTGTAAACACATTTCTGGGAGCTAAGGGCCTCGCTCAAGGGCCCAAGAGTGGTGTGAGTATTTTGCTGAGGGTGGGATTCACACCTATGACCTTCTGATCACAGGCACAGAGGCCTCATCTGCTGAGCCTCATACCTCTGCCTAGTCGTGGTGGATTACCCATTGGGGTCACCTTGGGCTGATTCCAGGAAGCATCGGTGATCCACATTAGTGTAGCAGTAAGAAGGGTACAGTAACAATAGTGTTTCCTAACCCAGTCCTCGGGGAACCCCGAACAGTCCATGTTTCTGCTTCCTCTCAGTTCCCAGCGCACCTGTACCAGGTATTCGGTGTTCCTGATTGGCTGGGAGCTGGGAGGGAACAGAAACGTGGACTGTCCAGGGTTCCTCAAGGACTGGGTTGGGAAACACTTAATTAACACATATTTGTAACACACTGTGTGTGTGTGTATTAGCAGATCATTTTTGTGGTAGTTTAATTTAAATTTATAGCCGGATATACATTTGCTGGTTAAGTGTCTTTTGAGGCGATGGAGGAAGGTCGCTCTTGAAGCTGCTTTTATTGCAGCCTCTAGCATTGCTTCTTGCATACAGCAGGCAAGCATTGCAGGGCACCTTCGTTTAGGCCGGGGCGATAAGCTGAAAGGCACCATAAAACTCCGGCAAGAGTTAGCGGCCTTGATGCCGGCGATAAAAAATATTCCGTCCTGCTCCGGAAAGTCATTTTTAAGTCATAAAGTACACGGCTGTGTAATTCTCCATTGTCACTGGTTATATATATATATATATATATTTTTGCACTTTTCCTCACGGATCTGTAATTTGTTGTGCTTTCTGAGTTTACAGCCGTATGCAAAGTGTTAAACCTTAAGAGCACAGTATGTGAACATAAGGAGCGGATATCTGCTAATACAAGAACATGTGGAATATTTCCTGCCATTAAAATACTTTTAAAATATAAAAACTTGATTTTTGACAGTGTAAAAATGTGAATTTGATTTAAATGTCGGGGGCGGCACAGTGGTGCAGTGTTTAGCACTGTTGCCTCACACCTCTGGGACTTGGGTTCGAGTCTCTGCCTGGGTTCCCTGTGTGTGGAGTTTGCATGTTCTCCCTGTGTCGTTGTGGGGTTTCCTCCGGGCACTCTGGGTTCCCCCCACAGTCCAAAGACATGCTGAGGCTAATTGGAGTTACTAAATTGCCCGTGGGTGTACCTGTGTGTGTGAATGGTGTGTGGGTGTGCCCTGCGATGGGCTGGCCCCCTGTCCAGGGTTGTTCCCTGCCTCATGCCCATTGCTTCCGGGATAGGCTCCGGACCCCCCGCGACCCAGTAGGATAAGCGGGTATAGAAAATGTCATGTTTGCCATTGACTGAGGTACATTTAATTGTAATAATATCAAGTTTAGATATGATTTTAAGTGTTTTTATTATGTTTGGATAAGATTTTTTTGTTCCTGAATAATTTAAAATCCAATATGAAATACACACACTTTGTGAAGTATTGTGAAGTAGAGTTAATTATTCACATAAAACCACCATTTATAACCTAATTAGAACTAGCAGTGAAATGTTATTTTTTCAACAACCCTACATTCTCAGTTGAAGAGCTGCATAATTCCCCAATGTACCCCTCCGAGCTAATCTGGCTTGTTTATCTGGCTAATTCTGCAGATGATAAATGCAGGCCAAGTGGATACAGGGAGCTGCGGAACAAGGTCCTTGACCTGCAGATGCAGAAGCAGACGAGAAGGGGCAACCGCCAGCGGAACGAGGACGCGATGACATCGAGAAAACAGCTGGTGGAGGGCATGTTTGGGGACTTCGATGCAGATAGCAATGGACTGGTGGACAGCAATGAGTTATCACAGGTGATTCAATCTTTGTTTTTGGTTATGGTGAGCTGGGAGCCTGTCACTGAAAGCATAGGGTACACCCATCATGGGGGGGGGGGGTTATCTTT
>JAODUD010000050.1:86752-104003 GCA_026784285.1 Stomatorhinus walkeri | reverse complement strand
AGGGCTACCAAGAGATGGTAGGACTCGAGAGATTTCAAATGGTGTTAGGAGAACATGTAGTGTGATGTAGGTATTCCGGAAACACCCATTTTGATTGCCATGACATACCAGGTATATGGCACCAGACTTTGCAAATGTATGCTTACTCAGTGAAAGAGAAAATGATAGCACAAAATATTCATGTAAATGAGGTGAAACATAAGAGCTGTCTTACAATGTTCTATGCCCTGTTGAATGATTTGAGTGAAGCCACAAATGTAGCAAGGCGAGGTTATTCCATGCAAACCACAGGCCTGCCTTATAATTTCGTAAAGCTAAGTAGATTTAGCCTCTGTGAAATATAGACTCAGCAAAGTACACCTCCAATGGTAACCCAGATTTCTAAAGGGATGGAGACGATTCCTTTCAGATGCTAAAGTTCTGAGCATCTTATGCCTTATTATGCTTTATTGGTGTGAAGTGACTTAAGAAGCTGTGGGGTTTCGGAATTCACTCCAAATTTTATAGTCGTGAGCACAGTGACCTGGTGCATAATCAATCCCTTTTAGCTACTTAAGTGAGCTGTATACATGAAGGTAAGTGCTGGATTTTCTGCAAAGTGTGTGCAATTATGAAGGCTGGACATATTTTTGGGTTCAGCTAGAGTGATTTAACTACCTTGGATTACAGGATAATTCGGATGACAGAGTACTTGAAATAAAATTAAATATAAACAGAATAAAAAAATCAACTTAAATGTTAACAAAATCTGAAACGTAACGTAGATTTCCTACCTGTGTGTCTTTATGTAGCAAATAGTATTTTTTCCTGCGTGGATTTTTTTTCCTTATTTAGTCTCCTCTACTACAACCCTACCAGAGAATATATTAGCGATCAACAATGCTTATCCATTATCGCCTTGGCTGTTTAATGACAGACGCTGGTCGCAGCTTTTCAGGAAGGATTGTTTTGCCGGGAAAGGTGTGAGGGCTTTTCAGGAATCCCCCTGAGTGTTGCCACTGAGATTGGTTCCATCTGGCTGTGCTGGCAAGGCAACACAGAACCTTGAATGTGACCACTCTGCTGGGAAGCTACTATGTAGGTCAGCTGACCTGTCTTACTGAAGATGAGACTCAATGGTACCCTCTTGCGGCACCTCTAGGGATTCAGCTTGTGCTAAGTCGGTTGGCTAAGATGGTGTTCTTTTTCTCAACCGATTCGATCTGATATTCATGTCTCGATCCCTATGTGACACCCTTTTACGCATATTTGTTATATTTATGTTCGAGTAATTTCCCTCCATAAAATATGCAGCGTGTACGCCTGATCTTCCTTGTTAATTTCCTGTGTCATGTTCAGGAGGAGGTTTGCCCGAAGTCAGAAGGTTTTGCAGGACAGAAATGCATCTGGACGTCAGCGGTGAATGTCAAGGACAAGTATATTTATGTCACTCAGCCAACCTTGAACAGACTCCTTATTGTAGACATTCAATCACAAAAGGCCGTTCAGGTAAGCTTTCTTTATCTATAAAGGAGTCGTTTTTCATGCCACACTGTAAACTTGTTAATAAATCTAGCTGAACGTGGTGAATACCAAATATTCCTTTGATGATCAGTATTGTGTAGGAAGTCAGGGTCTTCTGTTTAAAACTATTTCTGTGTTGAGTTGCTATTGTTGAGCGGCAACACGGTATTCATTGATCTTTCGGATAATTCCCAGTAGTCAGCTCACAGCTAGAGCGCTTTATTCTCATTGAATTCATCACTGAAAATAATTTGTCTCATTGTTACACAGATTCCCAAAGTAACTTTAACTTTAAGGTTAAATTAAACTTCCATCGCATGCGGATTGCAATTCTTTGCATTACGATGAGCGCAGTCATATTTGCACACCTGTGTGTACACATCTAATTCAACATTCACGCATGAGCCACCTTGTAAACTATATTTCCACTAGTTGTGCCCGACAGGTGACTCAATGGAATATGCAAAATGGCACAAAGATATCATCCTGGCAACCGTCTATGTCCAACGTCAACAGTAACGTGCTAATTCACTGTGCTGGAGCAGGCACGAGGAGCAGGTGCATCGGATAGATTTAACCATGGGGTGCCACGGCTTTGTGGGGTGTGTGAGAAGGTTGCTTTTCCGACTTAATTACACTTTGGTGTATTTTGATGCCTCCGGGGATGCAAGTTGTCCCTGAGCTCCAGGCCCGTTGTCAGGCTGGGGCCCTAGAGTTCAGCAGGCCCTCCCAAAGCCGCGCTGGGGCTTTCCCATGAGTCACCAGCCTCATGCCTCTGTTGGTGTTCATTAGTCAGTCACCTGAAGACTGGCTTCTGTACCATTATTCCATTGGTCATAATTAGCCCCCTGGTAGCCCTCGAAATGCAGCGAGAAATGGCGGGTGGGGATTGAGGATGTGTTTTTATTCCCGTATATTTTCTGAAATGTTTCTTTTCGAGGAATACAAAAAAATCTGAAGTAATGAGCAAACACCATCTCTATACTGGATTAGCAGGATTCACCATATTAGCATTTTGTCGGTATTATGTTGTGGGATATCTTAAGCACGCTAATTAGATGTGGGTTTAAAGTCTAAATCAAGAGAAAATTGTTGCAGCTTGTTTCGGAAGCCATAATCAAAGTAGCTAGAGTCTAAATTAATTGCCTGCTTTGATTAAAGTGCTTGTTGCAGCCTTCAACGTTTAAGTGCCAATGCTGCAGCTTACTTCATAATCAGTCATTGCAGGGAGGTTAATCAACAGGCTTAATCATATTAAAGCTCTGTGCTTTGTCACCTTTTTGAATATATACATATATATGTGACTACAAACACAGACTCCTAAAAGTCAAAGAGTTAAAGGCAAAATATTTGAAGGTATTCAGAAATAAATATGATAATATAAGCAGGCACAAAAATGACCAGATATTCCAGAAATATAAATAATGTATAAAAAGTCATTTTTAAATAACCAAAGCATTTAATTTCCATTTGAGAATTATGCGATATGCATTTGCATGTCAGAAGTGATTTAGAATACATGGTTTCCATATGTCAATCTGACCAGATACGCTCTGTCTTCAAAAACGATTCCGTATTTTAAACATGCAGTGCGTCTCATTCGTTTTGTCAAGGTCAATGCATTTTTAAACAAGCTCATTTATTTTTTTAATACGCAGCGTAATCGAGGTTGAGTAATCATACAAGCAGATGGTTCCGTATTTTTTTAACAAACCGGACGGCCGGGATGCGGCACCGCTGCAAATGCTGCTCCATTCGATTATGAATAAATAACGGATGATGGGTCTGTTTCGCCTGGCACTGCAGACAGTGAGCACTGATCCAGTCCCGGTGAAACTGCACTACGACAAATCCCACGACCAGGTCTGGGTTCTTAGCTGGGGAGACATGGAAAAGACAGCACCAACCCTACAGGTACCCACAACGCCTCCCCGTCGCTGTGCTCCTAGTAAGACTCTGCCTGACTCAAAGCATCATGGGATTTTACACTGGCAGTTTACGTTTACAGTTATTTTGCTAACACCTTTAACCAAAGCAACCTAGTTGGGGTTAAGGGCCTTGCCCGAGAGCCCAGCAGTAAAATAATGGACAGGCAGTCCGCAGGTTACAAACTAGATTCCTTCCCTAAGTCTGTCTCTAAGTTGAATTTGTAAGTAAGTCAATTATAATTCACTACATAATACCAATAATAACTAATAATAACAGTAATGAGAAAAGTAACTAAAGCCATGCAATGATTTCATGAGTGTCACAAAGTAATATGCGCGTTCGTTATTGTGAACTATTATATTTAACCCAGTTTTTTATATGATAGGCTTTATGGCAGTGCATTCCTAAGTACGAATTGTCTGTAAGTCAGATGTTCTTAACCTGGGGACTGTCTGCATTTGTTTGCATGTATTTGTTTAACAGATACCTTTATCCAAAATGGCGTACAATCAAGAAAGCAGTGTCAGCCTTTCGCTGAAGCAATTAGGGGTTAGGGTTAAGGTGAAATCACTCAGCCATACATGGGATTTGAACCCTGTTCCTACTAGTTTTTACCAACATATGATGCTGTGCTGGGTCCATCCTGCTAACATGCAAAACATGAGTGCTGCCACTAGAGGCAGCAACGGGCTGTGTGGCCGCGTGTTCTAGCCGGCTTAATGAGCAGAGTGGCGCAGAAGGTCTCCATTCGAAACGCCTTTCCCTCTCTGCTCAGGTGATCAATCAGGCCAGCGGGAGCGTATCCCATCATACCATCCATACACAGCCCGTCGGCAGGCGCTTTGACAAGGTGGATGATTTTTTCATCCCGAGGACCACCCTCATCATCAATCATGTCAGGTAAGGGAGGTAGGGGGCGCCGGTGAGCCCGGCTGTCCCATGACCCGGCCCGTACTTCCTCTAACACCCGCTGTCCTCCCAGCCAACGAAAGTAGGATCCATTTGTCATGGCTGACGCCTCTATAAAAGTGCAGTGTATTCATTTTGTATGCCGATTTGACACTGCTGCAGTTGTATTTAACATCTGATGCAGTGTGTCTTTAACTTGGCTAGGGGGCGCCCCCAGGACAAGAGCCAACAGGTTCTTTTTTCATGCTATAATTAAGGAAGCCGTTGAGTACCTTCGCCTAACGATTGATGCTAACGCCATGTTGCTGTACTCCAAGGAACTCTCCGATTGACTCAAAGCATTGTGGGATTTTTTTTACCAGGGCTACAGGGTGGTGGTAAAATTTGCCAGGTGGGGTGGGGGTGCAGTTACGCAGAAGTTACTTTCCCTAGTAGCTAATTACTTTAATAGAATTCCTTTTTTAAACAAAGTAACTAGTAATTCTAACTACTAATTTTCAGTTACCTTCACAACACTGTTTGAGGGTGTCATGGAGCTGCTATCAGTGGAAACTTCCGCAAGAGGGGGAAGTTTGTTTTTCAGTGTTGAGTCCAAGAAAAAATACTAAGGTTGGCTAGTTACCTGACAATGCAGGGTAATGCAGGATAATCCATGTGGCAGCACGAGGTGTCTGAAAGATTGACCTGTCTATTGTGCTCACCCGGTGGGTGACCACTGCCTTAGGGTTCGAGCTAGGGCTAGGGTTAGGGGGGGGATTAGGGTTGCTTTACATGTTCCTTGTCCTGCTGTGCACCTCCTGTGACACTCGTTGTCCCCCCCAGCCACTGAAAACAGGATCCATCTGTCACCACTGACACCTACATAAAAATTCACTACATCCATTTTGTGCACAGATTTGAACTACAGGGGCTGTATTTAACATCTGATGCACAGCGTTGTTAGCCTTGGCTAGAGGCCGCCACCAGGACAACAAACAACAAGGCCCTTCTTAATGCTATCTATCTCCAGATATACCCAAAGCGCTACCAATAAACCACACTATCCTTACCCGTCCCCTTCATCATCATCGTCCACTCGCTGTCCCCGTCGTTTAGTGCCCTCTGCAGTGAGAGCGCAGCCCAGTGGAGTCAGGGTCATACTTCAGATGCTTTTCCACGTCAGGACTTGGGCTGCAGCCCTTCGTCGGAAGAAGCATAATTCACTCTCGTAAAACCCAGAGGAGCAGGCTCGCGCCCATCCATAGTGCTGAGAGGGACTTAGATGGCAGAAGTGCTGTCAGTCATATTACAGTGTACAGGGTGGGAGTCACATAGTTATCTTTAATAAACAAATAAAATTATTTTAACTGATATATTAAGATATATATTAATTAGAGTACAATTTGTTTATCCAGAATACATTTATTTGAGATTTAATTTGATATTTATTTGAGATTCGGTTTTGTTTCAGGAGCTGATAAATTAAAATTTCGTAAACGCATTAAACCAGATAGGAAAATAGTGTTTAAGGGCATCTAGATAGACATAAAATGACATATATTGTGTTTTCCTGTGTGACCTGCTATGAGTTGTATGACCTGTAGTTCATACTAGTATTTGGACTGGGTCACTACTGTTGCAAGTGGGCGATTGAAAGGTTCTGGAACGTAGTCCTGGGCCTGTCCTCCTTGGATTTGACAGGGAAATTCGATAGAGTTTCGATAGCAATGGCGTGTGAGCCTCAGGAACCTACTGAATCCAGTAGGGGGAGAGGTTCATTGATTTTTTTTGTTTTATATAGGGAATTTTCTGAGGTTTCCTCATAGCAGGTCGAGCACAGGAGGGGGCAGAGGGCCGGGGGCTCAGTGTCCGGTCAGCCGGCTGTTAGTGCAATCTCTATGCTTATCATTCATTCTGTGATTTCTTTGCCAATATGTTTAATATACAAAATTCAAGTAATAAGAAGACACTGTTGCATTTCTAGTAAATAAAAACAACTCAGTAGATCACTTGTGTTAGACCGTTAGGTTAAAGTACTAAGCAGAGAAGAAACAAGACAAGACAAGGATTAATTAATCGTATATTTAGCTCTACAGTCAGACCTCGGACATTCGCGAGGTTAGGTTCCAGAACCCACCGTGGATGTTTGATAGAGTCACTATAAATGGTAATAAGTACTTATTTCTATAGTTTAAACCCTAAATATGACTCCAGTCATGCTCCCAGAACACTTTAATTTCATATAAAGGTTAGCTTAATACATTACCTTTAAAAAAGACAAATGTTTGATGTAAAAATAGAGTGGAGTATTGCCAAACGGATATTTGTCAAACTTTTACATTTAATATACAGTATACTAATGTTACCCCTACTAATTCATAGAACACAGCATTGGCTGCCGTTTTCTTTCGCATTCACAGTAAGGTAAAATGAGAAAACGAACGGGACTGTAAACTTATTCACAGAAGTCATATATGTAACGTAGGTACGATTCAATAAAATACGTAAAGGAAACACGCACATGTAATTTTCTCAGATCTGTGAATTCGCGAATCACAAGCGCGAATGCAGGAGGGCTGACTGTATTACAGCACATTACATATTCCGTTAAAAATGCCACATTTATTAATGAGCTGTCTCACTTGATTGCAACATATAGATGTAGAACAGAACACTAACTTGTCAGGTATGAGGATGTCAGCATATCCATAATCACTTTTGCTGGACTAGCTATTTTTAGGTCAGTAATAAGTTGCAGAGTAACCAGTTGCACAATGATAAATAGCTAGCTTTCATCTCATTACTGTCACGGCCCGGAGAGTCATCTTCATTGCATTTCATTACCTTTCCAAGCTGACATAAAACATTGCTCATCAGTTTTAGCAGTTTGGTGATTTTGACTTGAGGTAATAGCGATGTTGAAAATACAGGGACCCATCAATCTTCTAAGCATTTATTCTAGTCAGGGACACTAAGCGGCCTGCAGCCAAAACCAGACAGTGTAGGGGGAAGCTAATTTCACATAGACAGAGTGAAGGCGGGCTTCAGGGTGCCCGCTGTGGAGGCACGAGGTAACAATGCTGCCCACTGATCTACCGTGGCGCCCCTGTTAAAAATGCAGACATCATTGATTTTGACGGTTTTTTTTCAGGAAATATGTTCATTATTGGGCAGCCATACTCTCCCAGAGTCTGCCTCTACAATGCGAACTGTCATCAGTGATCTCGTATTGGCCCATACACGATAAACAAACATCTGACGCCTGAAAACAAGCAGTAAAAATCCCAGGCGAAAATGGGCGCACGGATCACGATTAACGAGGGGCGGGCTGCTGGGACGGGGGCACCTGGCCAATCGCTTTCTTTCATTGAAATGTGTCGGTAGGTTTGGATTCATCCTCCACAAGAATGAACCAGTGCTTCACAAGATCGACCTGGAGACGATGTCCACTGTGAAGAAGGTTTCCCTGAAGGAACACGGCTGCGTTCCTAAGGCCCTTGCCTACACGCACCTGGGGGGCTACTACTTCGTGAACTGCAGACATGCTGTGACGGGGGCAGCCAGGCCTCAGCTTATTCTGGACGGAATCACCGATTCCGTTATCGGCCACAACCGAGACGTCAGGGGCACCCCCTATGTCTCTCCGGACGGGCACTACCTGGTCAGTGTCGATGACGAGGGAGGTCTGATGAGGATCCAGTCCATCACAGTCAGGGGAGAGATCCAGGAACCCTTCGACATCCACACCAACCTACACATCTCTGACGTAGCATTCCAGCCATCCTTCACTGAGGTCCACCAGTACCACGTGTTTGCCAGCTCGAGGCTACAGACCGACGTGCTGTACGTGGAGCTGGCCAGCGGGCAGGTCAAGATGACCAAAAGTTTAAAGGAACCAATGAGAGCTTCGGAGTGGCTCTGGAACAAGAAGAACCGGGTGATCGTGGACAGCGGCCTGTTTGGACAATACTTAATGACTCCTTCACACGAGTCTCTCTTCATATTGGACGGCAGATTGAATAAACTTAACTGTGAAATTACTGATGTCCCCAAGGGTAACACGATCATATGGGTAGGGGAAGTGTAGAAATTCCATTCTACTTATTAAAATTATGGATTTAACCAGCATTGTGATGTTTAAACTTAAGATCTATACAAAAGCTATGTTCTACTAAATCAAGATTTTTATCTGCGGTAACAATTCAAAAAGCATACATATTTACAATAAGAAATTCCAATACTGTGAGGACATATTGCAATAGTCATGTTGAAAGAAAACCTCTGTTAACGATAGTAATTACAATGGAAAATGATTAAATTAAATAGAATACAATCCTATGTCTAAATATTTCTTTACTTTCCGCAGACCTAAAAGGAAATCACAGTAAGAGAACTGATCACTGTGCTCTATTGCTTTTTGCGCTTGGAGGAATATACCTTCAAGATGAAGAGCAAATGAAACTATTATCTCCATTTGTAAGAACGGCAATCCTAAGATCATCTTTCAGGTGTGAGAGGTCCAATCAAATTTGCCAGCACTGAGGCAGTACGATCATGACTAGAAAATTATTTCCCAGACCGAGTTCAATTATCAAAATAATGCCATTTCCTTCGAAGATCACTTTTAGGCATGTGATCTAATCACGAATATCGATTATGGCTATCAGACAGTTACGATTTTGCAGCAACTTAGAAATTTTAAATGAAGTATAAAAGAAAATCAGAAAATTAGTCCACTAATAAAAAATAAGGCCACTACAAAAAAAAAAAATAAAAACATTAAATGAGCCATTTTCACATGAGTGTGAAGATACAATTTATAGCAATTATTAAAAATTTGTGTCGGGAAAATTTCAATACCATGGTGAATTAAGGCAAGACTGATGTATCTAAAATGTAAGATTAAAAAATTACTTGTTTGATAGAAAGTAAACTGTCTGTTTAAAGGAACATTTCATCCATTTGTAAGGTGTCTATACTGTGTTTTATCAAGGAGCCCAAGGCTTGTTGTGAAGCTGTATTCTTAAGTGAAACTTAACAAAATGTTGGACATCAACAGATTAGGTTGGGGGGGGGGGGCTTTCATTTCAGTCTTTAAAAACAATCCAAGCACAGTCCCTTTTCTGTTTGTGCTTCATATTCGAACCCTTTTCCTGGGTAGATGTATTCTATGCATTTTCATTGTTTTATCCTTACTGAATGGTTTTTATTTATATGATTCCGTTTTTTTTCTTCAAAGGCACGATTTCAGTTTTATGCCATTTTATTTTAGGTTAATATTATATACTGAGGCTTTAAAACTGAGGTAATCATCGAAAACTGTTACACTTTTCTAATCTTTTGTTTAAACTACACAGAGCTGCTCAGATCTCACAGCTTTCTAATCGCTGTCCTGTGATAAAAAAATTTTTAGTTATGTTCTGTACATAGACACTAAGTGGTCCTTTGACTATCCTGCTCGTTAGTTTTTCCATTAATGTATCTTAGTGTTTCTAATTTATAGGAACTAAATTAGTTTCCTCTGTAAAGATTGAAAACAAGATTTTCCACCGTAACGCAGACGAAACAGTTTCAGGCGCACATGGGTGAGTGAAATGGCATCTCTCACATTCTGATGTCACCTATTATAGCATTGTCTGTTTTACATTTAGTCATGAGTACTTATTCATGTGGTTGCTATTTATGTAGAAAATTGCTTGAAATTGGGGGAAAAAAACAATAAAACATTACTTTTAAAACATTTCTGATGTTAACTTCATTTGTCAACTGGTGCTCATACACTATGTAGGCCACAGTATGTGGACACAAGCCTGTCCAGCATCTTCTTCTGAAACAAGGGTATTAATTTAAAGTTGGTGGGCCCCTTGATGCTATAATGGCTTATACTCTTCTGGGATGGTTTTCCGTTAGATGCTGGAACATCACTGGTGGGATTTGCTGCCGTTCAGGTTGGGTATTGATGTTGGATGATCAGGTCCCTCTCGGTGAGCTTGAGTGACCAACCACTTCACAACTGAACTTCCTCCCAGACATTGTAACCTTCACAGTCACTTCAATTACTGTTGACCAGGGAAACTCTAGCAGGTCAAAAATGTGGTGAAAGGTTGGAAAGATGGCATCTTCTGATGGTGCGAAGTGGAAAGTCACTAACCTCTTCTATATGACCTCCACTTCTGTCCATTATATGATGCTGGAGATTGATATATACGTTGTTGTACATTTGCATTATGCTCAATTTTAAAGTTCCCATTATGAATTTTGAACACAGGTCATAAAGGTGACACAGAGGTGAAATACTTAATAAATAAGGTGTCTGTAGAACTCAAATTGTTTGAGCAACTTGTAGTAATGCTATCACAGTTACTATATGCCAAAAAACATAGCAGGTCATAAATGACATTCGATATTCCCTCCATGCACTGTTATTAAAGTTTTATCTACAGCTAAGTATCAGTAAGTTATTCATTTTAAAAAGTACTTTTTCAAATATTATTTGGAACACTTTCTGAAAGCTTTTAAAAATATTGCGCACAAGATCTCAGGCACACCCTTTAAACTGAATAAATACCTTTCTTGAGAGGAAAATCACCAGTATTCTCTTGGAATGTACGAACCCATTTTTAAAAAAAAAATAAAAATTAAAGAATAAAACCTGCTGTTTCTGTCAGCTAAATAGCTAGCAGTGAAGGCACCGTTGCCAGGGTGATGTTACAGGAAGCTTCTCCCTCATCGTCCGATCCTGTGATGCCGTGGGTTACGATCTGGGTGAGATGTGTGAAATGATACAGTCGGCTGATGAGAGCTCACGTTCGGCCAAGCCCGGCCTCGATTGGTGGGCGGAGCATGTGGCCCATGGCAGGGCATGATGAGTGTGCCAGTCGTGCTGAATGCTGATCACCGGATGGGAATGGAGGTGTCAGGCATTACTGCTTACAAAATCGAGCCCCGCTGCCATGGAATTACTGACTTCATCGAATCAAGGATCCAAGTCACATGAAAAACCCAGTTCCACTACTATGATTTAGTAGATTACTTCTGCAGTCTAATGCATAGGCTATCTTGAGCTAGAGCCTAGGGCCTTGGCAATTTTACCGGCAGCACTGTCCCTCCCTATTCAGCAAATTTTACCGGCAGCACTCTCCCATCCTAAATTTTACCGATAGGACTCTCCCTCTCAATTCAGCAAATTGTACTTAAAGAACTCACCTTTCCTATTCGGCAAATTTTACCGGCAGCGCTCTCCATCCATATGCGGGACACTCCTGGGACTTTTACCTACACATAAATGTTCGGAGGGCAGAATAAATAAATGATTGGTTCAGAGAGATAACCAATCAGATTGTAAAGCAACTAAAAGAGGTGGGACCAAGACATCTGATTGGTTGATCCCGCCTCCTGTAATTGTTTGGACCCACCTACTCTACAATTTGATTGGTTATCTCTCCAAACCAATCATTTTTCACTCTGCCATCAGAACATTTTTGTGCAAGTAAAATTCCCATGGGCATTCAGCACATTTTACCGATAGCACCCCCAAGACTGACAAATTTTAACACCAGCACACCCCCTTGAACGCCTTAAGTTCTACCACCTGCATCCTGCATGCTGTTTAGCATATTCTCCCTCATTTCTCCCTTTAGCCTAAGGGCATCAGAGAACTAAATCTGCCTCTAGTCAGTTAGAAGCCCCCCCCCCCCCCCCCAAAGCACATGTACATAGCTTAACATAGCCAACACTGATATCCTTCTGTCGTATCACTCAGCCAAAGTACCTATGCTCCATCAGGGAACTGCGAGTCACTCATTAACTGCTGCAGCACCTGTTGCTCTCCATTAAACAACAGATTAGGCTGAAGGAGCCCAGAATTTTTTAAGTTAAAAACAGCTATACGGAGGGAAATTACTCATTGACATTGACGCAGGAATTTTAACGCATTAAAAACACGAAAACATTCTTAAGTATTATAATTAAAAATTATATGACAAATCCATCCATCCATTTTCTATACCCGCTTATCCTACTGGGTCGTGGGGGGTCTGGAGCCTACCCGGAAGCAATGTGCTCGAGGCAGGGAACAACCCTGGACGGGGGGCCAGCCCATCGCAGGGCACACCCACACACCATTCACACACACGGGCAATTTAGCAACTCCAAGTAGCCTCAGCATGTCTTTGGACTGTGGGGGGAAACCGGAGTACCCAGAGGAAACCCCACGATGACACAGGGAGAACATGCAAACTCCACGCACATGGAACCCAGGTCCCAGAGGTGTGAGGCAACAGTGCTAACCACTGCACCACTATGCCGCCCTATATGACAAATGTATTTTTAAATTATATATTACATAATTATATAATGCAATTCTTCTATAAGCATTAAATACTGTCGCTGCTATAAAATTATCAAAATAAAATACACGCTAGCTGACTGCTTGCTGTGCTTTTCAGTTGCCTGTTATATAAACCCCCACATTATGCAGCTCCCTAGCTAACGGAATGTGTATCAGCATCGTCCTGCGAATGCCGTCAAAACAGGACTGTTTACAGTGCACCTACCTGCTCAGAATGCATTAATATCTGTCGGGACGAGTCTTTTATATAACAAAAGTGTAAAAGGGATGGGATGCTTACATAAATGAAAAACTGATTTACAGTATAACCTTAAATGTTCGATAAAAGTGTTCTTAGCCTGTTTGACTAACATAAATGAGAGAGTGTTACTGCTACATTAATTGGTATTAATGTTTAGGCCTATGTAATCCTATGTGAGAGGTATTGCAATTCTCAACTGGATAAGTTGAATGCTATATTGGACAGAAATGAAAAAACGCTATGATAAAACTGTTTCGCTTAATTTCACTATAAATTAATTGCTGCTTTTCAGAATTTCGTATTTTAGCGAGAACTGTAATTTCAGTTGTTTTATTATGTTTCATGACGATTATTAGGATTTCATTAAGACGTTTTTTTTTTAATGTGAAACAGACCCTGAAAAGTGTTTTTTGCACACAATCCAGTGAGGCAATTCTGATATCCATTCTTTTCCCAGAAGTCCCACTTGTTTAGAATTGCAAAGCATTCTCACTGGCTTTAGTTTTGACATAATCCCTCATCTCGTATAGTATTGGGTATATTTCCATGCAAATAGGGGATATAATTTCTCTATTTTCAGAACAAAATCCTGACACTTGAGGCACCAAGGGAAAATTTTTCGAAATTAACAGGATTCAGACACAGGGTAAATAATATAGCATGTTGATGCACAACACACAAGACATCACAGGGGAACAAAGTTTTTAAAACAGTTTCCTAAGCAATCCCGTCTGCCGCAACTCACTGCAATACGCAGCAGTCACATCCTCGCAACTCGCCGCAATAAGAGAGTCATCTGTTTCCTCACAGTGACTCACATGCTGAGTTCAGGTCTTTTCGTTTGGAAATAGTTTGAGTTACACTCTCAGGTTAGATACCCAACTTCCACAGTACTGTGCAAAGGTCTCTGTCAGCCCAAGAAAATGCTATTTCAATGTTGGTATTAAGCTATGATATTATGTCTGTCAAAATATGTCAGCTTTGCCATTTCAATACTTCTCCTGAAGTCACCCCAGCAGGTGCAGGGACCATCCAATACACCCATGTATTCTGGCATACCTCATATGACTAATGGACAGGGGGCTGTAAAAGGGGAGAAAGCTATGACAGTCGCTAAGAAAAATTGGAGCATAATTGGATTAGTCTGGGTTGGGGGCCCAAAATCTCTTGCATCGCCTCTGCTAATCAATTCCTCATAGTCTTTTTAAAAAATAATAATAATAATTTAACTAATGAATTAAGTGAGCTGGTATTGAAATTTAACGAATACATGGAGTTACTGGATGCCCTTAAGAAAAATTTCTTGTCGATTTGCACATGTGCTAATATTAAATTGCATTTTTTCCCCCTCTGAACAAATACTGTATACTCAGATAAATATTTTGAAACATTTTCTGTGACTGCCTAAGACTTTTCCCAGCACTGTACATGTAATTTTTAAAAAGAGAACGATCACACAAATGGCCCCACAGCTCGTACATGAAAAATAAGAATTATAATATTCCATTGTAATGAGTAGACAGGGAGAGGGTCCTGGTGTGTAGTCTACAAGCAGGAAAAGGGTCAAATGTCGGGAAGAGGCGAATCAAGGCAAATATCAAAACACAAACCCAGTCTGAAGATAAGCAAAAAGCCACAAAATCATATACGACGTGTACAGCAGTGTGCTGTTTTCGAAGTGGAGGGCGTGGCTATGGCCAGATTCTGCTGATGTCACTCTGGCACTGATTTGCAATTGTTAAGCATGGAACTTCAGAACGTTCTAACGGTGTTCCAACACACGTACTAAGCATCGTTGGTTTCATTCATCCATCCGTGCCTTTCCTCCATCTGTTTATTCAGTGCGCAAGGCAGGAGAGAGGATTACATATAGATTATATAGGATTATCATATATGTAAATGTCACCACCTGTAGAACATTTTGCTCAACCAGCCCCTATATAAATAGGAGCTCTTCGCTCTCGTAAAAGGCTTGGATGTCAATACATTAGGAGCCTTGCAGTGCTCAGTGTCTGGTTTAAATGACATCCTCCTATTCTCTGAACCAGATTTTTCAAACTCAAAATGTAGCAAGATGACACTCACAGGAAAATCCAACAGGATGCAACGACCGTGACATTAATAAGTTTAAAACTTCCGTGTCTGTCTTTAAGTCAGGTGTACAATGTAGCATGTTGTATTTTCCATTCATTCACTCATTCATTCAATCATTCATTCATTTTTCCATTCCACTGGATGTGCAGTGTACAGTTTATATACGGTTATGATTTGCCTGGGTAGTAGTTCCTTTGCGACTTAATTATTCCGTGTTAATAAAACTGTTCAAAATGGCAGCTGCGGTATTATGGAGAAATATTTTCCAACTAAAAAACATATATCTTGTATGTACAAAAGACTTATAAATGAAACCATAGAAAATACCAGAAATATTAAAGAAAAATGGGAACTTGAATTAAATGTTCTAATTACATATGACTTATGGGAAGAGTTGTGTATAAATTGCCATAAAGGAATTGATAGTCAGCTATGGAGAGAATTTGATTGGAAATTAAAAGTCAGATATCTTAATACTCCTCTTATAATTTCTTATAATAATCCAAGGATTTTGGATGAGAATTAAAGAAGAAATTTTAAAAATTCTAAAAAAAAATTTAAATATTCCTTTAGATCCACTGATATTCATCCTGGATGCAATGCCTAGAGAAACATATAATATACACCAAAGATACATCTTAAGGATACTTTTACTGATTGCCAAGAAAATGATAACTGTAAACTGGAAGGAAACAAAATCACCATCCATAACTCAGTGGGTACAGAGGCTGAAAAATAAATATACAATGGAGAGAATGACTGTAGGTCTACAGCGGAAAATGGACAGTTTTGAATAAAGGTGGAATTGTGTAACTTGATATTTATGTGATTAATTAAGAAACATGGGCTATTGTAACAAAGCCATTACCATAATAGAATATTAAAAATGTTTTTGCCCTTTAAGATGGAAAATGTACAAACTTCCTTTTTGGTATGATTATCTGGCGCTGAAATTTTATTTAATTTAAATGTATATATATTCTCTTTTTTTAAACTTAAAAAAATCTTAATTTAAGTGGTCCAATGAAGATGAATGCTTGGTTATATGGAAATATGAAAAGAAATAAAGAAAAAGCTTTTTAAAAATGGCAGTTACGAATGAAAGTATGTCTGACTTTGTCGTAATACATGTATCACTGTATTACGGTGGACCATATCACACAGAGAACTGATTTAATCTCAAAACGGTCCATCATGGCGCAGGCAGAATAAATCGGGCACTTGCACTGGGCAGCAAAGCCAGGCTCTGGCTCGTCTCAGGCACCTTCCAGTTTTTCTCGTAGGCTTGTCTTTGGGCAAACAGGTAATGTAATGATTCAGACTTTTGAAGGTTCCCACCAGGGGCCCTGCTGTAATATCCTTAGGATGCTAACCAATTATTAGCACAAAGATTATTAAATTAGCATATTAGCAATTAGCATCATGCCATTAGCGTTAAAATATTTACGCTAAAATTCTCCGGTAAAAAAATAAATTATTAGCAGTAGCAGCTCTGGGAAAAAAAATAACTGAATAATGTTTATATTTATATATTAATCCTTTATGAGGCACTCTAACTCTAGAGTGATAGGAATGTAATGGATACAATGTCAGCATTGGCGCAGTGGTGTTGAGAGCATTCACAGCTAGCGCTCAGGGTGAAGTGCGAGAACAATCGAGCAGATGCGTCAATGAAGACTAAGTATATATAAAAGGGCTTTAATTATCCGACAGTTTCCTCTGGCTGTCAAACAACAGTTCCCAGAAAAGCAAAAACGACTCAAACTGGACAAACAAAGCCATAATTCCAGGTGTGTGGTGGCAATTTAGATTCGGTAAAACTGGGGAAAAATGCCGAGAAGAACTGGTAAGCATTTCTGTGATGTTCTGTATCGGTTATCACGGCACGGTAACCATATGGCTAATTTAAGCGTCATCTCTGGAAGGCTTCACAATCCCTCCGTTCGTCCGTATCTTTTATCGCTCACCAGTTTGTTTAATTTCTTTAATAGCATCAGATTTTGTGAGATTTTCACTTCCCTTTTCGTTTCCCAGGCACCTCCTGGTGTTATTAGCTGCCTGTGTTTAATCAGTGCTCTTGCATGTATTAGAGATCAGCTTAAATAACAAATAAAAATAAACAACAAAACTGGGAGCATTACAAGTCAAGCACCATAAAGCCAGAGATTCATCTTCTTGAGTTTCTGCTCTGTCCGTGTCCAGGTTCGGTCATTAGGCTTTTTTTTTTGGGGGGGGGGGGGGGGGCA
>JAODUD010000050.1:66227-83249 GCA_026784285.1 Stomatorhinus walkeri | reverse complement strand
GCAAGACACTGAACCCCCAATTGCTCCCGGTATGCAGGTTGGCACCTTGCATGGCAGCCTCTGCTACTGGTGTGTGACTGTGAATGACAGGCATAATGTAAAGCACTATATAAATGCAGTCCATTTACGTGTGATTCACCATCAACAGTGACAATACGGCATGAAATACAGCAGGACAACAGAAACTCACTAGAAATTAATGTGCTGAGTTCCTCTTCTAAACAATCCCACAGTGAGTAGAAATGAAAAAATAACATTGTTACAAATAGTCTGATAAATACTAAACTAAACGTAGGTGAAAAAAGAGTTAGCTACATTTATATACTGTATTACTATGTTTTACAGTTGAGTGATTGATTTCTTTGTTGATATTTTATATAAATACAAAATAAAAATACTCAGACTGCAGTGGGTATAGAAACAAATCGCTCCCCTTCAAAATATTTACACGTGGTTGCTTTGCAGTCTGAAATGAAGACACACAAATAAATATTTTTCCAGCTGTATTTACTTAGTGCAATTTATAATAGCCAAATGAAAGATATAATAGAGACAGCTCAAAAAATAAAAATCAGAATCACTGAAACAGTTAAAGGATCACACCGCCCCCCAAAAGAAAAATATTGCACATCGTTTCACAGTGATTTACTGTTACAGGCAATTTTTGGCAGAGGGTGGTCATTGTGTAACAATATGTAACAACAATACTTCAAAAATGTGGCTTGTATGGAAGGGTTGCATGGAATAGGCCACTCAGCAGGAAAGGCCACATTAAGTCTCGATTGAGCTTCGCCAAAACACACCTTGAAGATTCTGAGGCTACGTGGAAAAAGGTGCTATGGTCATATCAGACCAAAATCAAACTCTTTGGCCTCAACGCCAAACGGTACATCTGGCGGAAAGCCAATACAGCTTACGGTGGACATTTCAGGTCCTGAAAGTAAAAATCCAAACCAGAATTTAGTTTCAACCAACCAGTTGAGTACTCTGTGACTGTGACTCTTTATACTCAACTGGTATGACAAATATTTTTTTCTATACCCATTGTACAATAACCCATTTCTGGTTTTCCATTTCATATCAAGAACTAAATTAATATAAGGAAGTAGGTTCACTCTTATCTTCTGTTATTCTTCTCCTGGCTGATGTGATATTAAGGCTTTATTTGTAATGATAAGCTTCCCAGTTGGTATGGTTGATTTTATATTTAATTAGTTCTGCAGGCAGTGGACTCCTGTAATAAGGACAGGGAAAAAAACTGAACCAGGACTGCATAATATACAATGGAATGTCTACATTATATTAATAACCTGTGAATTATGTCTGCATGTTCGTAAGCCCCAAACGAGCTGTCGGTGAGTGTAGCTGTGGCCAGATTATATTTAAAAATCACTGTGTTTATCAGCAACTCAGTCAAACTTATGAACAAACATTATTTTTTTGAATCCCCGAACACAACAATCACCAGAACCAGAGTATTATTTTTAGCACAAATGGACTGTAAATGATGACTGTAAATGAAGACTGTGAATGATGACTGTGAATGAAGACTGTGAATGATGACTGTAAATGAAGACTGTAAATGAAGACTGTGAATGATGACCGTAAATGAAGACTGTGACTGAAGACTGTGAATGATGACTGTAAAAGAAGACTGTGAATGAAGACTGTGAATGATGACCGTAAATGAAGACTGTGAATGAAGACTGTAAATGTGTAAGGACTTTTTGCTTGTGACTCTGACTTAATGTTTATAACAAGTTAACATATAAAGCAGTTCATGTCTAAATTAAGGACCAGGGGATTTCCATAAAGCAGGATGTCTCAGCTGGGTTAACTTAAGGTAGAAGTTATGATTGTTTAATAAGAGATTAAGTAAGCATTCCTATTGGACAGTAATGACTTCTAGCTTAAGTTAACTCAGCTGTGAAGTCTTGCTTTGTGGGACAATCCCCAAGAGTAAAACTCAATTAACCACCTTTTTGTACATACTAATCAATGCTTTAAACATGGTGAATCTTTGAACCGCCAATCTGTTTATACCACCTGAATACCATCATATTGCAAACACTGCTAACCCATATGATTTCTCTTACCTGGGAAGGTGAAAAAAAACAACAATCAGTAATACTCATACTCAATACTCAGTATTCAAACCCCGATATACATGGCAAATTGCTAAACTTCAGCACTCACGTTATTTGCCGAACATCATGTGCGGAAACTAATCTGGAATCTGAAATGGAGTTTCTGTTGTGATATATAGAAAATTATATTAGCTCTAATCTTCCTGTTCTAGCACAGCTGTTTCTAAAATTGGCAGATTGAAATCCTGTTCCTGAAGCACCGATTATGAAGACTACATGCTTTCATAAAAGGCCAGTCTTTTGTACTTCTGCAACAACAACAAAAAACATCGAAATACTGATTGCCAGTTCTCAGTCCTTTTTTGGTAAATGACTGTCAGACTCAGCCACGGGACTGTTTTACTTTGTTTCTATCCAACCTCTGGGTCAGGTATTCTTTCAAAATGCTGAGCATCAGTTGCTAAATATAGCGTAAAAAGACATGATAAATAGCTACTTTAACAGGCTGGCAGCATTTAGTCGCTCGCTCATCAAACCGATATTGACAAGGAATGAAAAGACGTCAATGGCATAAAAAGATTTTTGCAGCTTTCAGCGCAATGAGTGATGATGATGATTATGGACGGCATAGCTAGCTTCTTTTCTCTGCACGCCTCATTCAGTAAATCAATCACGGTGCTTTAATGATTTTATTCAGCTTCAGGGCGATTGGAAATGTTTCATAATTACATACCCTTCCCAAATAGGCGTTGTACTAATACAAAGTTTTAATCATCTCAAGAACACACAACATTTGCATATGCGATATTTACATATTGGTATGTGTTATCATTTCCACTGCAAAGTTTGACAAGCTATTCATGTCTTGATAGTTGTATATTAGTCTACAGTATATAACTATTTTTAGCTGGTTGCAGAAGTACCAAGTTAATGCACTGATTGGGTTCATTGAGCTGACTGATAGATTTACAGATTAAGTTGCAAAGTTTCAAACTAAGAATAGAGTGTTTTTTCAGGACTACACTACGCTTATGATAATATAATGTGATATAAATAAAAATATTAATACAAATCAAACTAATGGGATGATGTTGGCCATGTTTTATGGGTTACCACTGTATACTCCAGGGTCCTCCAGCAGTCTGACCAGATGCACTTAGGCTAAACAGCGTCTCTAAATTACCTGTTGTGTGATTGTTATTATGCCCTGTGATCCCTGTGACTGGCATCCCATCCAGGCCATCACACCTACAGGAACTTTTATGACATCCCATTCTAGATCCATAGGCGTCAGTCCCCCCTTGCAGATATAACAGCTGCCACTCTTCTGGGACGGCTTTCCACAAGACTTTGCAGTGTCTCTGTGGGAATTCACCCAGAACAACATGTGTGCGGTGATCAGGCACTGGTGTTGGACGTGAAGGCCTTCTCTGTTCTGGTTCATCCCGAAGGTGTTCAGTGGGGTTGAGGTCAGGGCTCTGTGTGAGTCAGTCAAGTTATTCTACATCAAACTCACCCAACCATGAATTTATAGGCCTTGCTTTGTGCACTTTGTCTATATTGTGTATGACTGACAGATGGATTGAAGTTGTTTCTGATGTGTATTTTATGAATACATATAGAATATGATGCAAAACTTAGAAAAAAAAGATATCTCTTCAGCTCCTACATATAGGACTCAGTAGGAACCTGTCCCTTTGTCCTGTAATGGCCTCAAGGTCACATCTCCTTTGCCTAAATTATATCAGGAAATGACCCAAACGTAAACTGCTTTCGATCGCAACACCCCAAAATCGACCGTAGCGTTGCCACTCAAACACACCTTTTTAAAGCGTATGAATATGATCACCTCAGCAGTGCTATTACTCAGCCATCCATCTTAATCTGCTTGTGAGCAAAACATGAAATATATAAAAACAATATATAAAGAATTTTAAAACTGAAGAGTAAGCTAGCAAATGTTAGGGCAGATGGAAGAACTCATGGAAGAAATACTCCTCTCCGTAACAGCTTCAGAAACAGAAAAGGGAAAAGTCACAGGCTGGATGTCTGCCAGACACATAAAAGACAGACTTCAAAGCACGCAGCATCACAGGACAGAGAGAGGCAGCAGACAGGAAGTGTGGCAGTACAGTCAATTTGAGCACTAGTGGATATGTGTGACCTTAATGTGACCCATAGTACTCTTATGGTACTCCTACAGTGCTCCTACAATAATACCACTTTACTCCTACTTGGTCTCCTAATCCACAGAAAGGTACTGATTCACATGAATTTTTCAATGACATTAGCCACACCTAATAGAAACTGTAAGTATTGTTAAAAGAGAGTATGCTTATAACTATTTAACTATTGGTTACGTGATTGATATACCACTCATTAACTAGTTGTTCAAACAATGCAAAAAATAATGGGTTTGAATCCCAGTGAATGCAAATAAATTGTGATCAGCAGCTTCAAATAAGAGCATCAGAAAAATAAACAATGTTAATCAGAATCTGTACATTTGTCACCTTAATCAGGGCAACAATGTTTGTAAATAACAGTCAGTAAAAGGAATCAGTCCTACTTATTCACAAAATACTGAATCTCGAGTTTTAACAGTAAAAGGAATTAGTCCAGGAAGGAAGGCCACTGGGAATCCTCTGAAAGCCAAGCGATGGAGGAGGATGTGAGAAGAAGGTGAGCAGGTGCTAAGTGGTTAACGTCAGTAGAGCAAGCAGATCCAAGACAAGATCAGAAACAGACTAATGTTTTAGTCTACGAACGACAACACACTATGACATGTGTAGCACCAGCCCCAGTCTGGCCTAAAGATTGCGTGCTAGTGTAATTAGTGTAATTTCAATATACATGCTTCTGTAGAAAAGTAACATTTTTTCAAATAAGACACACCTTATTGCCAGGATCACCGACGTGGTGAAGTTTAGATGAAGTTTAGGAGGGTGTTCTTGAACTGGTGGCCCTTCACATGGCTCAGTACTCGAGAAGTAGCTCTCAGTTTCTAAAAGGTCGGTGGCTGCTACCTTATTATTTGCTTTTGAACTTTGAGGAAGGACGTTTTACACCCAATCAGAGTACTGTGTTAACCCTTTGAACCCTATATTCATTTTTGAGCATTGTTCTATCCCTTTGATTCTAGGCTCATTACATTGTATGTACATGATACCGGAAGGTACATGACAGCATCTTTCCTATGCGCCTATTGAAATTCCTAGATTTTTAGTTTCCTCTAATATAGAAATTTGCAGACACTACAAATATAATCTCAAAAACATTGAGATTAGAGTCTCTGTGATGTGGGGATGCAGGGTTTTCACTGGGGATCAATCTATGGCTTGGTATTGTAAAGGATTATATGGTTAGTGCCAGATAGAAATCAACATTTTGATTTTGCATCCATTAAGTAACTTTTATCCATTTGGTAAATTATGCGATAGACAGCAATCCATGGTTTTATATTTTTATACATTTTATTACTTAATAACATCTGAAAGTAAGTTTAATAGAAAAGCATGGTTTAGTATATGATCCACTGAATGAACACAGACACAACAGATGATTTTAGAGTCTAATGCTAAATGTTTATCGTTTTTTTCCTCCTATATACACTATGATTGGTAAACTGAAATTTGAGAAGGAAACTTTTAGACGGCATTTTAGCCTCAAACAACAAACCGCCAAAGCGTCATTGTGTTTACACGTGGGACGTGTTCCAGTTACACAATGGGTGTGTTCTAGTTCAACTGTTTTGACGGAGATCAATATCAAACATACATATGCAAACTTCTGTAAATAAAAATTGTGAAAATATCAAGTAATTGTGATTCTAATAAATAGAATGCTGCGGTGCGTTGTTCTTTCCATTAAAAATCCAACCTCTATTGTGTCTTTTTCCATCCCTTTATTTATGGGCTTATAATAAACAAATTATAAAATAGGTATGTTTCCCCAGAATGGTAGTTTGTGGATCATTGCGGAAACAAATATGCGCTTTGCCTTCCATCTAATGTGAATAATATCAATGTTTTATTGATTTTTAGGGTTGCTTTTTCAAATGTAAAATATATGCCTCATTGCGCACATGATTACTCTGGAATATAATTAGAGCACAACTTTGACTACCGGATCGGGTAAGTTCTCTCGATTGCAATGATATGCAATTCATGTCTTTGCGTTATGCTTATCCAAAGTTACGAGCTTTAGAGATTAATGGGTGCAAAAGTCAACACGATGTGTTTGTTGGGTTCTAAGATGAATATTAAGTCGCTGTATTTTGAGGTGTATTGATGAGTGGTCTTGACTGTTGAAATAAAACCTCGAGTCCTCTTTGTTCGAGACTGAGACATGACCGAATCAAAATAAAGTCAATTCCGAGACGAGACCAAGACCGCGAAAAAGTGGTCTCGAGATCAAAACTGGTTTTCAGTACTACAACACTAACAGACAGACAGACATACAGAGAGACAGACAGACAGACACACACAGTTACATAGAGAGACACACACAGTTACATAGACAGACACACACAGTTACATAGACAGACAGACAGACAGACAGACAGACAGATAGATAGATAGATAGATAGATAGATAGATAGATAGATGGATGGATGGATGGATCGATGGATCGATGGATGGATGGATGGATGGATGGATGAGATGAGATGGAAAAACACAAGCAGACTATTAACATTCCCCAAATAATCCTTTTGGAAGTATAAGGCATGCAATACAGGATAAATACAATCACCCTAAAATCATTTGCAGCTGATGTTTGGCCAAGGGGAAAAACCTGAAATCTAATTTCAATGCAAGACTCACAGTGCGTAGTGTAACTCCTTAGACATCACAGGGTAAACATTTCACCTGCTTGCAGCTACCCTACCTGTCCCAGGTGACACCAAAAGGCTGTTTCCCATCGATCGTTCGTGTTCTTTGCTTTGACGTCATACACATGACAAAAGAAAAGAAAAAAATGAAAAGAACTGACTTTTGTCTCATTGCATGGATAGTGTGCAAACTGACAAGCATGTGTTTTTTATGGGGTCAATGCCACAATTTAGTAAATTAGTACATTTGCTGTAATTTAGTAACTCTTTCATTCGCAACATGTGATAACATCTCATACTAGTATCAAAAGTCATCTTCGTTGTCAGTAATTGTTTTCTGAAGCTGGCCAATCACATTAATTGTCTTGCACAATTAAAGCGGAGAAATGTATAAAATTGTCTGAATCTCGTGAACAAATGAGTTACTGTGTATATATGTTAATCTTGGTCTGTCACTTAATGAGGCTATTAACGTTAGTATTAAAAAAGAGAAAACATTAGCTTAACTCACTTCTCTTCTTGCAGAATTACCGATAAGGCCTCCATCAGCATTCTTAAGACATTGCCCATCTCTGATGTCACCATGTGACTTCCGTATTTATCTTCTGGATGTAGCTTTAATCAGACCATTCGGGTTGTAAACACTGCCTCCAAGTCAGTGGGACGCTTGCACACAGCCACCCCTGACAACACGTAGCCGGAGAGTGGGACGGAGCCGTGAGGTGATGTGCAGGATGACTGAGGATGAAAACAAACACAATGCACATATAAAAAGAGAAACTTTCAGAGGGATGAAATGGTAAGACAGCTCCGACTGTTATGTCTCAGCCGACTAAAAAGAGGATCCTTGAAGACTTGAACATCGTTTTTCAATGGTAGTAAAGACTCAAGGACGAAGAGTGTCAGAATGTCCATAGCAACCGCTTGCTTCTTGGCCAACTCGTAAGCCTGGTGCTGCGTGATGTGCCCTCTAAAGTCCAGCACACTTCTGTAGACACTGGGACTCTGCGGGGATCTCAGAACAGCAGGAGTGAATATTCCTCCCTAATCTAGAAGGTTCTTGAGTTACTTAAGCACCTTTTTATGGCCCTATGCATTCATTTTCCCCGTCAGCATAACGAAAACACATCTTGGCACCCGCAACGGCGGACAATCATAAGGATGTCCCTGGGGCGTACGATTTCGGGGCATGAAATCCTGTTAACGCCCATCTCTGGAGTGAGGGCACTTCTTAAAATTCTCACTCGTATGCAAACTCTCAGCTTAATCACATTAAGTTCCTTTGTCTAGAACGGAAAAAAACAGCACAAATTCAATTTACACGTTTAATAGCCTGTCTCATGTTTGTGAGTAATTTTGTATTGTCTTTTAAATGCCAATTCAATTTCAAAACAATTTAAATTGCTGTGGTGATTGTTCTGTTGGGCATTTTTTAAATGCAATAACCATGTTATCATCTAATTTACTTAATAAATAATCAAACATGTCATCTTAATTTCAATAACACACGGCTTTCTTCCGCAGAGTTGGAAAACCATGCAATTTGCTAAAACATCCGTTGTTCTGAAACACATTGCTCCAGCAGAAAATGTTATTTGTTCCCTTAACATTCCGTACCTGTCCAATAATTTTCATGCAGCATATTCAGATCGCAGATGTGCTGTGGTGCACTAGGAAGTAGCAGTGCCGACATTTTCCATGAAAAACCAACGCTGTAATTAACACTGTGAAAAAGGCCACAGGCAACACGAAGGTGAGGACCCTGGTATGACTTCTAGGTCTTCATAACGAATTCCACGGGGGGTGGAGTGGAACAACTTTCTGATAAAGAGTGAGATGCAAATTTAAGCTCTTGATCCCTCGAAAACAGCACTCCACCTGAACTATACCAGTATTATTCATTTGTATAATAGGGTGAAATTATTATAAAAAAGCATTTGCTAATCAAAAATCAGAATGACTCAATTCCATTGAGAAGCCTGCCTTGATTAAAAAAAACACTTTCAAATACTTTGAAAGTACTGAGAAAGTGTATCAACGCTTAATATATATGACGATATATGAATAGTGCATTGTTCATTACGTCTGAAGTGCGGATTGTGTATATCTGCCGTCTCGTTTGGGTAGGATAATTAAAGCTTCTTCCACAGCAGGTAGTCCTGGGTTCTTCTTAACCTCTGCAGCCAGACGACGGACCTCGGTGACCTCTCGCTGGATCAAAAGCAAATCCCCGGGAGAATCGCGGTGTGATTGCCAGTGAGAGTCACTGCCTCTTCACTTTGCCACTTTCCCGGTCTAGAAGGCTTGTCTCCAAGATCTGACCAGGGAAAAAATATCACCAGTAAACAAACAAACAAGGTCATTAGAAGCTATTCTGGGACTTTTGTGAGACAAGACCATGCACTGCCATTTTGAGTTTTATTGTTTATCCAAAACTTAATTAAACCATGAGTATTTCACTACAGTTTAAATAATTCATTTTAATATATGTATTTATTAAATACAGACATTTAAATAAAGTCATTTCTTTTCAGACATCTTCAAATATTTTAACTTTTTATAATTTGAATTCACTATTTATTAGCAATAATTAGTTGCAAATATTTTACACATATACTTGATTGTTAACTTTTTTTGTACCAGGTAAAACTGGTAACATATTAAAATGAAGATATTGTTGTTGGTCTCTCTTCCCGTTTCAGGCAGAATTTAATGATGCAAAATTAAATTAGCTAATTGTGACATCCATAAATAAAACCAGATGCGAATTGTACCTTGACATGAATGAACTGGAGAGAAGCATTTTTGGAAATTCTGGAGCTGTGCATTCAGGCACGTATTTAATGCTTGGAAACCATTTCAGGTAGCTGGTGTTTCATATTCAGGCAGATTGCTCAAATGCTCCCCTTTCTCTGTGGTCTGTAAGACCATTGATTAATACTTGGTTTTTACCAAAGTGGCTGAGCAGGACCCATTGTGATATATTTACGCTGGCGAGTTCTCTGCTCCCATTAAACCTGATCTGAATACAGCCATTAGAATTTTCAGCCGAGTATTTCTTATTATGCTGTCATTGCTGTGTTTTTTTCCCTGTTCCTTTTCTTGGAGAAAAAAAAAGATCTCTTGATGAATTATAGAACTAGTATAAGACTGAAGGTAAAATAATATCCAGCAAAAATGCAACTGGCATACTGTCCTTGGAAAGCGTACCATTTCAAAAAGATATTATTGTGTGGTCAATAATAGTGCTAGAAGAGAAGAAGTCCACTGAAGGGGAACTTATTTTTGTTGTTTTTTTCTTGGGCAATTATTCACAGTGATATTTGAGAATTTCCCAAAGCGGACTGCGTTCTTTGATTTAGTCATTTACAAGCAAACGTAGAGAGTGCTGTGGCTTTCCAAACGTGCGGCCGTGTCCCTCGAGAGGCATGATCGTGCAACCTAGGTTCTGCAGATTCTGTATGCATACAAAGGGTGGTGTGCGACTCTCTGGGGTAGGCCTCTGTTCAAATGATCGGAAGGTTGCTGGTTCAAATCCCAAAACAGAGCACTTGCATAACTATTAAGCCCTCAAGCAAGGCTCTTACCCCCAAAAATGCTCCAGAGATTGTCTAACCCTGCTGTTTACACCAAGGCCCTGTATCACAGTCAGATTTATTGGTTAGATAGATAAACTGTAGGAGTTAAGGTAGTCTGGGTTAAATGTAAGTGACAAAAGATAAAGTCTTTAAACTAAGGTACCTTAAATCCGACAAGTTATCTAGCTGACCAAGAAATCTGATTTCATGACGGCCCCAGGCATCATTCTCACATTGGTGTGTCTTCAAATATTCCTGTGTTCCTCTAGAGAGAGAGAATTTCGCAATATTTTTTCAGGTTTGACAAAGTTACACCTGTCGTGCGCATACAGTAAAATTAATCATACCACAGGCTGGTGCATCGTCGTTTCTCGTTAGTGGTTCCACCTGGTTAGAGCCGACGCTCTGTGCACTTCTTGGAAAATACATGAAATGTTCCGAATTTGAAAATGCTGCAATTTCACATTAATGTCTCCTTGGTGATTGGGCTTTCTGTGTTAAATTGCCCTGTGCTTGAACGGTGAGTCCTCATCCAGGGCTGGTCGGCCCATTATGCGACACAGGCCAAAGGTGCCATCTTCTGAGGGGGGTGTCAAGTTTGCAATTTCAGTTTGACTGGGGCGATGCTCAGGGGGGGGTGATACTTCGACCAGTACTCGTCCTCATCATCCAGGTTCAGCTACTCTGAATTTCTTGCTCTGACTCTGCTGCTGACAGTGATTATGCCTAACAGGAACCAGAACCTCTGCTGTCTCCGAGCGGTGTAAGGGGAACCGTACTACTGCCAAAAAGCAGAAATGACCCTGGCTGGGACTGAGTTTGTTAATGATGGCCAAATGAAGCTTCATGCGCCATTTGCTGTTTTTTCTTACCCCACTAGATGGTGCTCTTTGTTTAAATCATGCCTCAAAGCAAACCAAGAGCACCATCTAGTGGAGTCAGAAAATACAGCAAATGGTTCATGAAGCCTTATTTGGCCATAACTAGACTTTGCTCCAGACTCACCAGGCTCCACTTCCTGCTGGCGTCCAATGGTACTGTGGCTGCCTCTCAATGTGTCTTTGTGGCCCAAGTCAAACCACACCCAAATTACACCTCCATGTTTAAAGACAAAAAAAATTACATGAGAAGCAAATTCTGATCTGGCTACTTTTGGGGTTGGCATGCAATGAACAGAAATTCTCTGTGATTCATTTCACTTTTAATCTTGTTGGGATAAAGTACTCCATATTCCTTCATCCAGTGTTATATGATGTGCATTATAAAAAGTCCCTTAATCAAAAGCCTGCTTTACTGAGGATGCTTTCCGGAAGATGGAATGGATTTTAAATACTGTATTTTGGGAAAAAATCAATAATAACTGGGCATGTTTCATATTTTAGCTGCCAAGGAAAATACGTCAAGTTAAGAATGATACACAGATAATGGTTTCTTGAAAATACTGTAAAGGGCCTTTGCACAAGAAATGACAAAAACGCTATCAGTGTAAAACTCATTTCTATTGCTTCCAATGCTAAATCAGCTTCAGAACGTTATTTCCCCCTCAGCTTATTTACGATAAACACTTTAGATTCTGGAAAAGGTTTGTATAGATGGATGTCTCAAGGGCCGTTTGCAACATTATAATCTGTCTAAACTTAATATTATGTGGGTTCTATTACTGTGCGTATGATATGAGGAGCTAAAAAGCAATTTACCCAGTTTAATAATAATACCGAGAAAGCGCTGGAAAATGAATTTTAACTTTCACTTGCTTTTGCGTCATAAGTATAAGCTTCCAAACATCTCCGGATCACACTGGAATAAGTTGAGAAGTTTTCTGTGTAAGGAGCTGATGCAGGAGATGACCTGTAACAAAGTGCGTCAGAAGAAAAGCCATTCAGGCTTGGAAACGCGAGTCCGGCATGATGTGTCTTATTAATGCAGCCGTCGGTGGAATTATTCAGGAGCAGGGGGCCGTCTGAATGTTGTACAAGGCTCCAGAGCACAGCGCCAAGATGGCATGGATTGCAGAGATTATTCTGAAGCACATATAGATGTCCGATATGTCTGATTTATTCGATTGAGACGCAGTCAGAGGTACTCTGGCTTTACACTTTCAAAGCAGAGGGGTTGATGGCTGTGGAGTTTTTGGGAGTTTATGCGAGTGTTTTTTTATGGGTACATTAGCGTTTCCCAATCCAGTCCTTGGGGAACTCCAGACAGGTCACGTTTTTTGCTCCCTCCCTGCTCCCAGCCAATCAAGAACACCGAATTCATGGTACAGGTACATTCGAAGCTGGGTGGGAGCAAAAATGTGATCCGTATGGGGGGTCCCTGTGGAGCGGGTTGAGAAACACTGCTCTAGGTGCGAACTGGTGACCCATATTAACCCACAGTGATTGATTGTGTGCCAGTGTAGTTTGTCCTGTGAAGGACTGGCATCACATCCAGGGTGTCCCCTGCCTGGTCCTTCCTTCTTGGGACACTGCAGGGTCACCCTGACCCTGTCCTGCATAAACAAATGATGGATAGATAAACAGTAGTGGCTAGAATTGTGGGAACACCTGGGATTTTTTGCATTACACTTTAAAAACTACTACATTAATATTACCAGAAATGTTTATAAACTGTACAACCAAGGAATGTTACAATAATCATTCAATGGACAATTAAATAAGTGGAGAAACGGTTGAATAGAGTTCTCCGATCTCTAAAAACTGGAAGTGATTCCGCAGTTTTGGCCACTAGAGTATTTATTCACATCCAGGGTTGGAAATGCAAATTTAGGTAGAAATATATGCCCTGAAAATCATTCATTTGTCGCACGATTTCATAAAAATGTAAATATCAAACGTCACATATTCCGACGGAAAGGGACATCTGTGGAGTGGCAGGTAGCTCACTCGTTTTCACTAAAGTGAACATTAATTGGCCCCTTGGGGTTAATGGCGCTGGCCTTCTTTAATAGACTGAAAAGTATAGTCTGACAGATACAAAGTGGTCCCCTTGGCACTAAAGGGCGATTGATTTCCTTTTGTATTCCATCAGGCTCCTCAGAACGCGCTCTGCAAAGCGTGTTAAAGGACAGGAGTCATCCCGTCAGGCCCGGACGGAAAACACCGATCGAGAAGCCACGACCGAGCATCGATCCGCATCGTCGGTCAACAGGAAGGTCGTGATAGGGCGAGTCCGACATCCCCGGTGTCGACCTTGGGTCTTGTCATCTTTTATTTCAGTCCCTGCACTCAGCAAATTGGTGCCGCAGACTCTTAAACACGGGAAATAGCGAGTGATACCGCGGAGTGAGAAAAGTCACAGATGCAAAAATGAACACTTTACTCTCCCCCCTCATTCCTGGCAGCGGAGATGTACCAATAACTTATTGAGTGACATCAGCCCAGGAAAGATGATGCCATCTTGTATTTTTAATGTGCATGACAAACATCTACAGAAAACAGAAAATGCGCCAATGGCTACTTTGTTACACATGAACAAAAGAATGTGCTATAATGCTGTATGGTCTTTAACTTACATGCCCAAGAGTCAGAAAAAGATGTATTATATAAGAAATATTCCCGGTCTGTGGAAGACACGTCCGGGGCGGTGAGTCGACGGCGTGAGGCTGGCAAAACGGAGCGGGCAGGCAGGTATACGGGGTAAAACAGGGTTCAACTGGGAGGACGCAGGACAGGACACCAACGGCTCACTACAATACATGACACTATATGACATGACAATGAACGATCTGGGGAAGACTGACACAGACGCTGACTAAATGCTAAAGACAAGTGGGAACTGATAGACAACAGGTGATCACAATCAGGGATTGACACGAGGTAATGAGGGGGGCGTGGCACACACGAGGCTCGGACGGGCGGATCATGACACCAGCCTCTTATGCTAACATATTATCATATTATCTGTCAGCAAATATAAGGGGAGCATATTTATCAGCACGACCAGGAGTGTCAGTAGAGATTTATGAAAGGGGGGGTGCTGAGCCTTTACTTGGGGGGGGGGGTCTGCTTTTCATAAAAATGTGGACACACTATTAAACTAATTATTGCATATTTATTGAGGGGGTTTAAACCTCCCTAAAGCAGGCCTAATGAAACCCAGAACAGAATCGTACTAAAGATGAGTGGCCTGAAAATGGATGGATGGATGGACTCATGCCCCTGGTGGCGTGATGATCAGTAACAGTTACGAAAGCCGCCATGTTTTACTTTTGTACTTATTTACACGGCTATACTACATTGTCAGGAAGCAAATAAAATACATGTCTTGGTGATGTGGAGTATGTCAGTATTCAGAGTGGGGGCTAGTGGGGGTGCGGAGGGAAGGGATGGTTTACGAAGGTCACACGGGACATCCGCCAGCGGCAAATCAGATTCACAGATTCGCCCAAACCGCATGTTCACAGACCACGTGTCAGAAATCACGGTGGGGATCACAGACTCTGCCGAGGGCCAGATCTGAGAAAACAACACCAGGGGCACGGGGTGAAAATGCCCCCCCCCAGCCTCTGTGCCACTCACACCGTTGTTCAGGGAAAAACACCCCAAATGTTAAATGGAGTGCGAAAGTAGTCATTTGGGGCCCCGGTAAAATATCTCGGGATAAACGCACGGAGGAATGAGTAAATAAATCGATTAAACTAGTTGCGTAAAATTCCGGCCCCGGTGTGGAAGCAGATCGATACAAGGATTATCTTTTGACATACTTTAATCTATGTTCTTAGTCCAATAATTGCCAAGGACCTAATTAGATCCCCATTTATCTTCCCTAACAATTTATCTGATACGAGGTCACGGTGATCCTGCAGTCCATCCTGAGCAGCCCAGGGTACGAGGTAGGGGCACCCGGGAAGGAATCATTTATTTTTTTCCTACAATATATCTGGTATAAATAAACTCAGAATGTATTCCAGGTTCCAGACCTCATTCTCCCAAATCTCTCTGTCCGAGCATCATTGAAAAACTGCAGAGTCAGTTCAGGGCGTTTCACCGAAACCCCCCCAAACACAAGAGTTAGCGATTCGGAAAAATGTACTACGTGAAGACCAGAGCTGTAATGAGAAAAAAAAGGATAGAGGAAAGATCAGAGGGCAACTTCCTGTCAGGTCAGCTCAAAGAGGAAGTGATTAATTAGCCAAAGCGGCAGACTTGCCCCCCCCCCCCCTCCTGCTAAGAGGCAGGGAGATGAACAGACTGATATCCCGCTGCCCCTCAGGGCTAATTGGCAGGAGAAGCGCTTCCTCTTTTGTTTATTTCTCTACGCCCTTCCCTTATAAGCTCTTTAAAGACAGAGGCGTCAGAAGACGAGCGAGATGGGATTTCCCAGAGACAGCATCCTATGTCCGGTTTCGTTTCTGACAGGATTACTTTCAGCCCTGGATTCTGTCCTAGGAATGTTACACCCCCGTTGCATCAGTTAGCACTTTAAAAAAAAGGTCTTTTTGAACCCCCCTCCTGTGAAATTCGAAAAATGTCCAGATAATTGGGCGGCGGAATGAGGCATCCAAATGAGCTGTGATTTTTCTATAGTAGCTACATTATCTGTTATCGCCACGAGCTGGATGCTTCTCGCTTCAGCATGCTGTCACGCGGGACTCAGCAGGTACCCGTAGCCAGCAGAATAGTCACTGGCAAGCTTGAACCCTTTCAAGGATGGGATCCGTCATACTCAAGCCCCCCCCAAGGCTTATACAAATAAATATTCCCGTCTCACACTTAATCCCAACCAAGGGGTGTATATAAGTGCCACAGGTAGAGCCTAACACTGGGCAAGAGAAAAAAACTACAAAAGAAATGCTTAGGACCCCCCCAGTGAAATAAAACACACCCCTGAACCGCCCTGGAGCATCATATCACTGCTCCCCCCATCCTAGTCAGCCAGCACAAAGAGCCCCTTAGTGTCACACTTCCAACACCCCACGAAGCGAGTAGCTGCACCTGTTCTGCATCTCGGGTGGGGAGAAGCCCTCACTGCCTCCCCCGTGTCAACCAGTCTGCACCCACTGAGCAGCGAAAGCAGCCCACACCTCCCAGACTCGGAGACACGGCTGAGCCGAACGCCACCTGCCATTGCCAGACTCGCCCGCATGGCTGCCCGCCGCCTCTCTCTCCCATTAACGCCGCGAGCAGCTGGGCTGACTGTCCTGTGCACTTTGTGTCAGGAGCACAATCCGGGCACAATCAGGGCACAGTCCGGGCACAAACCCGGGCACAATCCGGGCGACCCCTAGCTTATGAACTAGCCCTGTACCCTAAGCCAGTCTTTAAGTCAAATTGTTGGTGAGTCAGAACAATAATAATAATAATAATAATAATAAGGTGCCACTTTACAATAAGGCTACCCATATAAAGGGTATATGAATGGTTTATAATCTGGTTATTAATTAGGTTGTAACAATTTGTAAATTATTAATAGACAATTTTAAACAAGTTATAACACAGTTCTCTCTTTATTAACACTAGAAAGACTGACTGGGTCAATTGACCCAAATCAAACAAAATCACTGCTATTTCTCATTGAAGTTCTT
>JAODUD010000049.1:197768-213659 GCA_026784285.1 Stomatorhinus walkeri | reverse complement strand
CAATTTAGCAACTCCAATCAGCCTCAGCATGTCTTTGGACTGTGGGGGGAAACTGGAGTACCTGGAGGAAACCCCACAATGGCACAGGGAGAACATGCAAACTCCACACACATGGAACCTAGGCGGGGACTTGAACCCAGGTCCCAGAAGTGTGAGGCAACAGTGCTAACCACTGCACCACCATGCCGCCCCCCCCTACTGACCAAAAAATGTTAATTCTGTTTAATCCATTGGGCATGATTGTATCTAGCCCTACATAGTCTTGGTCACCACTGTGTGTGAGATGCCACATTGTATCATTGACCATCTCCACCATAATGGCTCCTCAAGGAAGATCATTGTTGACCTCATTTACCAGATTGACCAGGGCAGGTTCTCAGATGAGTAAGACTTTAAGGTTCAACTGTACAATGTTTACTGAACTAATGGTAACACAAAAACAGGATCACAGCTCATTGAATTACAGCAGACGATCCAGTGCCAAAATCCAAGTGTAAAAACATTGAGCCGTCATACCAGCGAAGGGTCTAATCCTTCATCCTGGGATCAAAAGTCCATGACCCTCACTCTCCAGAATCTCCAGAAACCGTCAGTCAGTCAGTCAGTCAGTTGCTCAAATCAGGGACAGCTGGCCGTCATTAACTGAGGGCTTCTGTGTATGGTGTTGGTGACCGGTCACCATGGAAACACAGAAGTGCCGCCCCAACATGCCAGCCAAGCCTTCAGCCATCTTGCAGCATTTGATGCCATTGAGTAAGACCAGTGTGGATGGGGAGTGTCTCTCTGCTTTACACAGCCTCTGCATTGGAACTATATTGATTGGTGCTGGGGGGGGGGCACAATAGGAGCAAAAGCCGCATTCCCTGCAGACAGTACCCATGTAGACGGCGCCCATGCAGACAGGACAGATCAGCCTTGCTGCCATTGTAGTGCTCATTAGCCGCTAGACGCTTTTTACCCACAGTGACTCGCATATTTTACAGCCCCCCCCCCCCTTTTACATGGGGGGTATTTACTGTCGCTGTCTTTGCCATCAGAATCCCTTCTGGTCTCAGGAATGATTTCACATGCCAGCGCCGACTCGACTGAAGTCTGAGGTAACTACGTAAAAAATATGTGTGGTTTTATTGTCTGTTCACCCCCCATCCATCTTCTGACCACTTACCCTGGACAGGGTCTTGCAGAGACCTGGAGCCCCTCCCAGAAGGCACGCAGCAGGGGGGGATACCCTCTGCTGGACACCAGGGCATGAAAAGAGAAGAACATTTCTCCAAAAATCAATTATTTTAGGAGTATGAAGAAAAATGCATTTTCTCAGAAAGTTCTTTACAAAACAAACCTAACAGCACCAAGGCCATTAGGATAAATCACACCACCAATTAAAAACTGAAATAAGCTGCAGCCTATTTTCTCATATTTTCCTATAACTTTAACCGTTACTTTTATATGTTTCTACATTTCAGTGCCTATTTCGTTAGCATGTTTTTCATCTTGATATCCATCTGCCCTGTTTATTGCGCCGCCTGGGGAATCAGCAATTTCCTTTCTCTGTTTCTGCACCACTACATTCATGTAGGTGAAACAAAAATCAATGAAAATCTTAAATATAACGAGTCACCCTTGGTAGCACAAACAGAAGCCTATCCTTGAGTGGCCATCAGTGAGCGGTTTAATCTTTTAATGGGACTTACCTGGGCTGTTGTCAGTGAGAAAAGTTGTCAACAAGATACAAACTAATCTGGCTTTTAATTCACAATTAACAGTAATGATGAGTTAGCTAGCTATGTAGATATCACTGGTAAGTTGCTAAAATTAGGCAAGTTAAGTTTATTTCTATAGGACATTATCATACACAGAGGTCATTCAGTGTGCTGCACAGAAATGAAAGACGCGTACAAGAATGTAGCTTAAAAGCACATAAAAGAATTGGACACAGAAGTACAGAACATAAAAAAATAAACAGTAGTGTAGAGAGAAAAACAGTGATTTAAAGTAATCCATAGAAATGGCTATAATGAATACAAATGTTAACTAGTACAAATATACTAGTAAAATAGATGACTTCAGAAAACATCTTGTCATTTGTGTATTATACGTCATACCAAAAAGTCACAATCGTCAAAAGTGGACAAGCGTTTTTCTTTGGACTGCGACGATATACACACAGCACAAGGTGAACACACAGAGTGGGGGGGGGGGGGGTGATACCCATATGTACATTCATGGAAAACTGCAGTTTTAAAATTGCATATCAGTTGCTGGCTTGAGACTGATTCCATGCTCTGCACACCCCTAGCCTGGATGTTTGGTTAGAAGATGGATGGATGGATGTCTGTTGTCGGGCACATTATATCCACCCTTGTATCTTAAAAACGATGACAGACTGTCTAGTGAAATAATGTCTGCACCTTGGTGAAAATCAGAAACTCTCAGAGTAGCTGTCTCATAGGGGTTTGCTTTGATTACCCAGCAGTTTTACAGACAGCCATTATGGGATGTCTTCAATGATCTACCAAACAGCAGACGTGTCATTTGGTTGGAGGTGAATTACGGACGTGATGTGTGATACTTCGAGGTGAAGATCCAGGCCAAAAACAAACTGAAGGACAGTATTGGTTTTCAGGGAACCTCTGTCAACTGCTTTATGCAAATGGAATCATTTTTAATGGCTGAAATCATTAGAGACTTAGGTTATCAGGGACAGACTCTCAAGTTGATACTTTGTACTCAGCTTATCAGAAATAAATTGCCTTTCTGTAGATATTTAAACTTAATGGCGTTATTGTACCCTCACTTCCCTTCGTTCCTGCATTTTCCCTTACGGATGGACTGGATTTGAATAACGGTGATCTTTGCATATGTTTCCTGGGGCTGTGAACTCGCCCACATGACCTCACCCACGGACTCTTCCGGGATCTGGAACGGGCCTTGGATTTAGGTCCCCTCGTTTTCCCCGTTTTGCACAGCCCACTGCTGACCCTCTCAGGGTGAACGAGGCCGAAGAGGTCACGGATGACTGTTGGGTCCGGAGTCTGAATCTTAATACCATCACAGTCGTTAATCGGTTTTGGGTCGAGCTCATCTCCAAGTTTAACCTCATCCTTTAGGTCAGGCTGAAACAAGTGCCGTTTTAGAGGAGAAAATCTGAATGTAGGATGCAAGGCTTTCAGTTCTCAGAGAACAGAATAATAGCCTATAATGTCACTGATATTACGTCTAGAACTGAGCATTATAGGACAGAAATCCCAAGTCATCTCGGTCTACACTGAAACGCAGCCAGGAAGCAACATTTAACGGGATTTGATTTCAGTAGATAAGTCAAGGCCAGGCAACACTGCAGCCTCTGTCTCTGCTTCAATGGGACAAGTTATTTAAGCTTGCAATAAAACATCTGGACCGCAGGTAGCACTTTAACTGCCTCCTTACTGAGCCGGGCCGCGGCCTCGGCTGTCAAGTCGCCCCAGTGTTCCCATCGGAGTGCGGCAGCGTTTCTCCAGAGCGACTGGCCGTTGCCTGGATCCTCCTCTCTAGTAAGCCAAGGGAAACAGTGCTTTCTGTGCCTGGCTGCCCTCCCCCCTTTTATCCCGCCGGGCCGCAGAAACGAGGTCCGGGTCAGAACGAGAGCCGAAAGCAAGAAGCCTTCTGGGGCCGGGTTGTCAAGCTGCCCTCGCCAAAGAGCATAGAGCAGCCATCCTGCTGGCAAAGAGAGGGTGTGCACCTCACTGCACAGTGTACAGACAGCTTAACGGTAAGGATAAGTCACTGGACACCAGGAGTGTATACAGGGGCGGGGCCAAAGAGGCACTGGCTGAAAGCTGATTGGCTATTGGACTGCTATCTTCACTGTCACTCACCGATTCAAAATATAAATTAATTATGAATTACGGCTTCTCCTATACCCCCCATCACCTTAAAAATATCCCAGAGTTGCCCCTGCCGGACCCAAGCTTCCAACCTCACGAAAAGGAGTGAATAAAACAGTCAATAAAATTTATCCCCCATTAAAACTAAATATAGCTGTTTATCCGGTGATACTCTTTAATTAGGGCTGGGCAGTTGTGTCATGTGATTTACTTCCTATCTCAGCCTCACACAGATTTCAGCTTCCATGGCAACAGATCTTTAGATGAGATCTTGTCATACTGTTGGAGTATTGATCTCTCTGGGCATCTCCTCTTGGCCCCTACACCCCCTCCACATCGTGAAAGACTCCTCCATCGCTCCAGATATGTGCAAGGATACGTGGGAAAAATACTTCTCTGGGTTTTGACAGCTAAACTTTTCTCATTGATTGTACCCCTACTCTGTCCTGCCAATTGTATAGTCGCTACGGCAGCACTCATAGCGAACACCTTGGATCTGGAGGCCGATCAGAGCCACTCGGGGGGGGGGGGGGGCAACAGGGGGTTTGTTGGTGATTCAGCTCATCAAGGTTATCCAGGGTCAGGTTAAGGATGGGACTGACACAATGCAACAAGTGAACATAAAAGAAGTGTCATTTCAGGAAGGAAGACAAATGCCAAAGAAGGTGTGTCGGACAGGGACAATGGAAATCTGAACAGGCACTTTGATGAACAGCCACTTTGCAGCCTTAGGCCCCGGATGGGTATCATGGCCAAATATCACGTAGAGGTAGCTGGTGCAGGTGAACGGCGTTATCACAAATCACCGGCTTCACCCGACACCCTCTACTTACTGGGCTGGTTAGATTGCAAAGCATTACTAAGATAAACAACCCCCCCCAAGGATCGGTGGAAAGACAGCGGAGGAGGGAATGTAATCATCCGCGGGGATCGGAGGAATCCAACACACGGGGAAGCGGCCAACTCGGGGCGTGATGCGTGAGGCTGATGGACAGATAAGCGGACCACACCGTGAAACACCACCACACATTTCTGGAACCTTCCGTCTGCCTGCTTCAGTGGGAGGGTAAAGCATCTTTGAGGCCTCCCAGAGAATGGCGTAGATACTGGGGCTGGCCACTTTCACAGTCACACTATTCCGTGTCGTTTGTAATAAAACTCTTTGCGGAAAAAGAGATCTCATTTTCCCAAAGATTTCAACCACTTTATAACGTGTTCATAAATAATAGAACGATAATTGAATGGATAAATTTTTAACAAAGCATTACACTAACCTGGGAGAAATGGGCAAGTAAAATTTAAATTATAAAACATTTAAAATTTTATATATTTTTAAAGTATGATGAGATGCATTGACTGATGGATATTGTGGTGGATGCGGGGGAGGGAGCTCTGTCTGACAGCGGAGACTTTAATGATGGGGATTGGGACGGAGGTGTAGATGGGGGGGCAGGGACCTGTAAAGGTGTGAGAAGCCGACACGAGACCGAGCAGGTCTGTAACCCCGTGGAGATCTCTGAACAGCACCAAGCTGGTCTTAATAAACTTTGGTTATTAAAGAACTCCACTGAATAATCATCTGTGAATAATGTTTTGTTGTATTTCTCGACAGTTAAAAAAAGGCACATTAACCCAACCCCAGCACTTCCACTAGTCATCTAGTGATCTATGAATTAACCCCTTCAGGCAAAGCTTCACCAGTCCCTCCACAGACCCAGAAACCACAATTGGGAGATCTTGCACAATGACAAAAATATTTGCCCCCCCCATTCATGAATGAGGGTAATATGAGGATGCAGATTAAAATGCACCTGAAGGGACTCTATCTATAGACCCTCCATTTATAGGGCACAACAAGATGGCACTTGTACCATTTACAAAAGAAAACCACTCCAGTATTTTCTGCTGGAGGTCACAGATTGGAGGGCGGGGCTATAAATCAAGTGTATGAAATGCTGGCAGACAGCATCTTAGTCAGCCGGCTTCCAGCTGTAAGGACACACCCCCACGCGCAAAGAGCAAAAACAGCAACTCCCCAGGGACGAGCTGCTTAGCATTGCACCATGCCCTGTTACGCAATGCCGGTAGCGCTGTTCCAGAAAAATCCGTCTCCATCTAGTCAGGTCAAGCGCGGCGTGGCTGACGTGAGATTAATCTCCTGCGCGTCGTCATACGGCTGTCTGCAGTGCTCTCCGTTGCAGTTCCAGCATAGTTGTACCCGTCCCCCCCAGGTCTAGCCCAGCCCTGTCTGGGCGAGAAACCTCCAGTAAGGAGACATTCTGGAGCTTCCCTGAAGCCATCAGCCACAAAGAAAATGAGACACGCACACATTCAAAGACACATGCTGAAGGCAGACTGGAATGCTCTCGCTGAGGGTGATCTGTGGCTCAGTTGGTTAGAACGTCCTGCCTATGGTCCCTGGTTTAAATCCCAGGGTGATGTCACTGCTCCAGGGACTGTCTGATCCTGGTCTCTCAAATGTATGTTGATTTGGATAAAAGAATCTGCTAAATGAATAAATGTAAGTATGTATACTTTGAGGAACTCTCTGCCACTGCCCTGGTCTTGTGACACTCCAGCCTGTCTAGCATGATAGATGCTGTGTTTTACGTTATTGCTCTGTATGGCTGCTCTCTCCAAAGAGGTTCCACCTCCTCAGTCGACCTTTCTCAGCCTCCCAAAGAGCACCCAACAGACAAAGAAATGCAAACGACGTCCATTCATGAAAATACGGAAGGCGTTTGGAAATCATGCAGGTCATTTATGATCAGACTGTCGTGGGGATTCTGGGATATTTTCCTGACTGCTTTCCATTTGTCTTTCTTTAATAGCTACTTCCCCTTCAGGATCCGGACATCCACTATTGGGTCCAAGACGAGCAGCTTGCAAAGCCTCCATCTCACTCGGAGTGTCAGCGTGGTCTGGTCCCATCACCCGATCCCTGGTCCCAGACAGCGCACAGGACCGGCTCCTTCCGTACACCAAAGCCAAGACATCTGACAGGTTGACACTGGTCTCCTGCGTCGGTCTCGCTGCTTCCACGCCATCTGCCTCATACCAAACCCCAGATTCCACATCATCACCTGGATGAACAAAATCTGCCGGAAGCCTTCTTTCTGTTTGCATTGTGACAGGACTGGACTGGCCCTCTGTTATACTGGGGGCTTCCCCGGATGGGATGATGGGTGTGAGAATCATGGGGAACCCCTGATTGGCAAAATGCAGCACTAGGCAAAAGTTATCCTGCCCACCCCCATCTTGGTTGAGAAAATTTACCACGAGGTTGTGGGGGAGCCCAAAATCCCAGTGCGATCTTAAATCCCAGCCCATTCCTGCGTTTCGCCCAAGAACATAGAAAGATTATTTCATTACCCCCCACTTGCATTTATCTTCCATCTAACAAGTGTTCAGTGTCACCATTGCTCCTGCTGCAGAATAGCGGGATTTGCCATCATGAAAACGCAAACAAGTCAGCAAAAACTCAGTTCAACTTTTTAGATCTTCAAATGCATCTTGAAAAAGAATATCAAAGCTAAATCGTGCATTCCTCTAAAGAACAGAACCTAGAATCCAGGATCTGATACAAGGAGTAGAACTATAGTGCAGTTTGTGTCTCAGCAGGCTAAGCTTCTGATTATAACCGGAAGATTGCTAGTTCGACCCGGGCCTTGGCAGAATAGTCACAGCTCTGGGCCCTTAACCCCCAGCTTCATGGTTCTGCTGCAGTTGGCTGAGCTTCCCGTCACCTACATACATGCCAGTGTGACCTGGAGACTAGGATGGGGTAGGTGAAAGGAGGATTTCCCCATGGGGACCATAAAGTGTTGGAATCACTAAAACACAACCTAAACTACAGATGTAAACGACTAAGATGTTATTTGTCACACACATACGGTTATGCTGGTACAACTTGCATCCAACATCTGTACCCGCTTCTCTTGTTCAGGGTCACAGTGCCATGGATCAGACATGAGGGCATGGCATCATGCAGGCAGGGAACAGAATGCCGATGAGCCACTGGCTGCTCCAACCAACACAAGGGGCTTATTAAGCGATGACACTAGGAAACACGTAAGCAAACAGACCACGAGGGGTAAAAAAAAAAAATAAATAAGGAAAAAAAACAACAAAACTAACTACAAAACGTCCAAGGAAATAAGAGCAAGCAGGGAACAAAGTACAAAAATGAAACACTGGAAACCATCTAACATTCAAGAAAACCAACTGACATACACATACAGATTCTGACCTTCAGACATTCAATGACCCATCAACGAACTAAACTAAGGCAGGAATATAAATATAGAAAACCAATCCGGGTAATGAGGCAAGGAGACATGAAACAATCAACCAATCAGGAAGGGTGCAAGACAACAAGCGATCAGGAAACACCCATGGATCAGCACAAGAACAGGCAACAGGTGAAACTAATAATTAACTCAAGGAACTCAAACCCTGGTCCTGGAGATGTGAGGCAACACTACTAACCACCATGCCACCCCCACTACTACTTGTAGTCAAATGAAAATCTGCCTCCTTCTGAGAGTGAGCAAAACCTGGTTTGATAAATAAAATATAATAAAAGAAGAGAAAAGGAAAAAGCTAGCGGGTGGTAGGATGAACACAAAAGCTAAACAACACAAATAAAAGCTGCATGTTCCTTTTAAGTTAGTATTTCCAGACTCTTCTAGGTGAGTTTCAGCACCTTTGAAATTCTCAACTCAACCTGACTCAAATCTTGAGATCGTTGCTCACTGCCTGACTGTAGTTTCCATTCAGATAATTGTGCACAGAACCAAACGGCCTGTTAATTATCTTTGTGCGGCAGAAACTTCCTGTACTGATGAAAAGCAGAGTGGTAAACTACCCAGGTGAATGGAGGCTCAGACGGGAAGTGCATCTCTAACTACGGCATGGGTCCTGGGCATCTTTGAGCTTAGCAGAGGCCAACAGTGGTAAGGCAGCTCCACGGGGGCCCTGAAAGAGGCCAAGTGGGGCCTCAATGGGGGGGGGCTCAAAGTCCAGCTTGGGGGTGGGGAGGCTGTCACTATAATGGATCACTATATTCATCCATCCATCCATCTTCTAACCACTTGCCAGAAGAGGTTATGGGGAATCAGGAGCACATCCTGGGATGCATAGGGCAGGTGGTGTTCCATCACAGGGCGCACGCACACACACACACACACACACACACACTGAATCTGGGGACTCCCCCATGAACAGTGGAGGGATGCAATTCAAATCATTAACCTTGCAGGTTGAAGCAACAGTGATTCTTCTACTAATTATTACAGCTGGTATGAGCATCGTGCAAATGTATAGGAATAACCACACCAATGAAGGATCCAGAGTGGAACATAAATAAGGAGGGGGGGTAGGAAGTCTACACAGTTTTAAGGGCAGAATTCAAATGCTTAACCATGAAGGCGTGATGTTGCAGCGTTGTGTGCCAGACGCCAGCTCAGAGGAGAGGCTCTCCCTCTGTTCGTTTAAAAACACACACTGCCTGACAGCCACCAGGAGGATTATGCGGGTGAATTACACCTCACCTGATGTGCACCTCGACACAGCGAGGCGGGAGGGGACGGTAAAGAGTGTGCATACACGGCCCCCAAGGTAATTACACATCAGGGCTGGCCTGGTGGCCCGGAATGCCAGATCGGATCCTCCGAGCGCTCAGGCAGCCAACCATTCTCTCCTCTGCTCTTTGTTTTCCTCCTTTCTCTTTCTTTAATTTTTAAAACACTGGCGGGTGAGACAATCAAAGGAGTGTAGTGGGGTTTCTGGTTTGGATTATACGAGAACAACAGCAATATCTACACAAGACGTGAGGTGCTGAGGAACGGGCCCTGTGAGAATGTGCTGCTCCATAATTAAAACGCAGGACAGTCATAGTCATTACCCACAATGCACCAAGGCCGCTGAAACAAGCGGGGGGGGCGTCACATGACTCACACACTGTCCACAGCCAATGGTTTTCTAAGCCCTCATAAGCACTAAAGGTTGCGGATAATGAAGTCATCTGAGAAATAAGTGGGTCCGTGTGTTGTTGCCCTCTAACACTGACGTTAGAGAAGATTCCTGCTCCTCTGTGGTCTTCCGAAAGCAGAGGCGAGTGGGAAGAGGATTCTGGAAGCTGGCAGAAACAGAGGTGGAGGATTATTGGTCAGAGGGCGCCTCTTTCATCTTCCGGCCGCCAAGGTCTTTCCAAACCACATGTACCTAATTTGCTTACACGTCTGTCAGTCAAATGCATTCATTTTCATATGCATCTGAAAACTAGATGTTGTGTCATTAATGTTGTCAGAGTAGACTGATGCTGCCGATTGTGTTTAGTCTATTTCAGATTACTGACGCACACTGTTAATTGCGAGAGTGCAGTTTAACAGTGAATCAGCAGCCATGGTTTGCAAATTCACGTCCAGGTATGTTAACAGTGTTTCTCTCTAGGAATTTATTTCTGTAGACGAACCATAATGCACTTAGTGTGTGTGCATGTGTGTGTGAGTGTGTGTGTGTAAAAATGTGAAAAACATTTCCCACCACGTAAAAAAAACAAGTCCCCACAAAGGTCTGTGAATGTAATCAAAAAACTAAAAACATCCATATAAATGAATGGAGAGTCCCCACAAAGATATCATTTTGAACCTCTGTGTGTGTAAGTGTGTTTTGCTTAGATGGGCTCGGGAAGATCAAAAGCATGTTAATTCGTCCCTCAGGTCTGGTGTAGTGCTTACTAAGACTGTAATTAATTACCGCAATTGATTTGTTGGTCTTTGTCCACACGTCTGCTGAAGCTTAGAGCACGCCCCCTGCAGGGCCTGCTTGGTACTTTCAGGGGAGTAATACAGGTAAAGTGGCAACTGTGACCACGATCACAAGACCCTCTGCACGTGCGCGAAGGTGAGGATGGGGACAGGGAAGCAGCACGCAGTGTGTCACTCTGGAGCTACGAGAAGGCTTCAGCCGAAAGATGGAGGGGGAGATAGGGAACGGGTTTGCCGCAGGAACATGCGGAAACATCCTCAGCGGAATCAACGGTTTGTGGCGGATGTTGCTTAGCACATATCAGGCTAACTGGCACGTCAGACGGACACCAGCAGTAATGAGCGGGTCTGCGATTACAGCAGAACGCTGAAAGGAGGTCATGTGTTCCGTGTGTAGAAGACTCTTTGCAGTTTCAGAAATATAGATAAATAGAGTAACTGAAGTGAAATTTTCTTCCCTCAAAATCAGTCTTACCTCAAAGGTAAGTTCAGTTGGGATTTAACTGAATTAAACACAATTTCTCCCAAAAGTAATATTTTGATGCAAAATGCATTTTTATTCCATCTAAAATGACACTTTTTTGCTGTGAGGAGATATGATGCCATAATATTGCAGTAACCAGAAAATAATGGATTACTCAGTGAGGGCAGCAGGTATTACAGACCTTACAGGGAAAAAATACTTCTGATTGGAAGGTTGTAAGTTCAAGTTCCAGGAAAGCTTTTCTATTCTATATGTGGTGAACTCAATTTCTCCATTAAGACCTAAGTTAAAGTACATCTCTGAGTAAGCTTTAAGTGACTTTGAATTATACGTATCACGGCCCCTTTGGAGAAATAACGCACCCATCATGCATTGCTAAAACAGTGAGTCATTGAAGCTGCTTCCTATTGGTTATTTTACTGTTCCCTTTGGGTTAAACGGAGCTGTGAATGACAATAATCCCTGTGCATTGCACATCACGAATGCTAATACGTTTGTGCCATTTATCTTTGTAACTTCAGGGACCTGTGCAGCTAGGTCTGTGGAGGGATCATTGCTGCTGTACCTCGGGGGAGGGTAAACTCTGTTGTACCATAGAGAGAGGTACACTGCATTAAAAATATCCAATTATAAAATGGTTCAATTGCAAGTCACTTTGGATTCAGCTAAGCGTCATGTAAACATTTACAATTCATGCAAGCAAGCATTTGTATTTGTTTAACATTTAAGCTTAATGCATCCTGATTAGATAGAGAGCATGAAATGTTACTTTAATTACATAATGAGGCCCACAATCAGGCACCAGATGAATTCCTTGAATTTATGCATATGATTTGAGAGAAGTCTTAGTGGTGACTCTTGGCCCACCGTAACCTTGCCCTGGAGTTACAGAAGGCAGCTGGTTCTCTAAACAGTCAGGGGTAGTGGGTCGCAGTGCAGCCGTCCACCTGTAGGGGAGGCAGTTCTCCTCATTGGCCTTCCTTTAACACACTGCCCGCTAGTCGGGAGGTGGGTGCTTCCTCTGTGTGGCGGGTTTGGCCAAAGGGATCTTTTTTATCCAGCCTTTTCACAGAGATTCCAAGCCCCAGTATAGCTCTCTCTCCCCCACCCCTCTGCACTCCTCTCTCACTGCTTTCATTTCATCCATGGGAAAGTAGCCATTGATTTCTGCTTTTTGTACACATGACTCACCCAGCAGATGCACACATCAGTGGGATGGGAGCCATTACTTATTTACCAGGACGGTCGGCCTCATACCGAAAGTGCAGCTGCAGCTGAGTGTGTCGTAGCTCTGTCTAATTGGGCGTGGTGGGGGCTCAGAGTCACTGACTAAAGCAGGGTACGCACTGCACCACTGTGAACCCCCCCCCTGCCTTCACAGGCACAGCCGTCTGTCATGACAAATGTCCCCTGCCCACCCCTGCCTCCCATCCACTATGACTGCTCACAATATTTACTAGCCTGTATCGAACAGACAAACATGCTTTTTTCTGGACATTTTAAATAATTAAATATCTTAAATAACTGAATGCTTGTTCTAGTTCTGCTCGCAAATCTGAGGTCCCTGACATGTTCCCACCACAGGCATAGGGAGTACGTCAAACCATTTCAATGAACCTTCCAGAAGAATCCGATCCTGTTCCTCCGGATTCATGGGGCAGGATTTCAGTCTCGCATTAATGTACATCTGAGTGTATCTTGGTGTATTCAAGATGTTCTCATCAAGTTGCAGCGCGAGGTTGCTGATGATAAATTATTCGCTTTTTTTTTGTTGTTCTTCGAACTCACAGCTTTCCAAAAACGGCATCTCATTCCGAAACGCATTCTGAAATGAAATAAGAACACATTCCAATTGTGCTAAGCTTGTTTTAATTAAATCCCAGAGTGAGATCCAGTTAAACAAGTTAAACTCTCCCAGTTCAAGGTACTCATTTTTTATTTTTATGTATTATGCTTGATGTACATTTTGATATTTGAAATTTGATACCCAAATGTGTTTAATTAATGCCTGAAACAAACTTAATTAAGTATAATTATAATTATGACCATTAAACAGACTGTCTAAGGGCAACCTCACACCAAATCTCTCTGGCAGTGCTCAAAGTAAAATAAAATAAAATCTCTGATATCTCAGATTCAGATAATATCACTCCGGAATCTGACACCCCCTCTCAGTGATCATTTATGAAAAATATATTTCTTTTAATCATCCTAAATGTTTTTTTTTTTTTTAGATTTCTGGGAGCTGTTCCAATAAAAATAAGGAAAGCATCTGTTCTGCTGGCATAGAAAGGAACCCGGAAAGTGGCCACAAGTCGTCACACATGGAGATTTTCACAATGTCACTATGACATCATTTCCTTTTCGTGCCTTTTCCAAACATCACTGGGGCGGAGGACACAAATTCGCCATGGTTGATTATATAGAAATGGTTACATTTATTTAGCTCAGATGCACCTTGCTACAGTCACAGGGACACAGTGGCAGGGCACGGAGAAGGACAGGCTTCACAGAAGACCCCTGGTCATTCCCCAACTGGCTGGGATATACCATCTCTCTCCAGGGGGTCCTGGGGAACACGGTCCCCGCACAGCTCCCTGCATAACTGCAGCCACTGGACTGATCAACCTCCCAGTGTCTTGCTATTTTGGACTTCTTCTGTGCCCCCCCATACTCCCGGAAGATGGGCTCCCCCTTTGGGTCTGGTTAGGGTTCAGGCTTCCTCTGCCACCCCAGTGGATGGGCTCCCCCTTTGGGTCTGGTTCCTCTCAAAGTTTCTTCTATAGAGTTGTTCCTTGCCACTGTCACCTCTGTCTTGCTCTCTGCGGGCACTGGGCACGGATAATGTGCTTTGAGACAATGTAATGTTGTAAAAAGGCGCTTCATAAATTGAATTAAATTAATTGAATTGAATTAATTGAATTGAATTAATTGAATTGAATATCACATTCCGATATGCCTATGAAAAAGATCCCAAGGTACCTAAGGTCTTTCTCCCCCCGATAGACACAATCCACTCTTTCCTAATAAAACAAGTCATTCCCGCCACTTCACACTTGGCGTTGAGTTGCTCAGGTGGGTTAAGGTCATGGTTGGATGAGGCCAAAACAAGCTGTGACCCATCATACTGGATGCCCTTCCATCCGCAGTTGCATCTTTATGTCCATCCAGCCTTCTGAGAATCATGCACTGATTCTCACCACTAAATGATGCTCATTTGAAAGCTCCACCCTTTGTTTCACCTGAGTTCATAAAAGACGTCAAGACCTCAACATCAGATGACAAACACAAAAAAATCAATCATTGGTTTTGATCATGTGTTCACACACATTACACTTTGTAGCATCCATGAGTTCAAACATGTTTGCTATGAACAATAAATGACTTGGCAGCAGTTCACCACTTCAGTTTAGATCTGGTCAGGCATTCTTTCCAGTTATGATCCTCAGCTCATCTTTATCATTCCCCATGTGTGCACCACAGCCGTCCAGCAGGACCGCAGAGTCAATAGGAGGCACCACCCCAAGAACCTCACCCAATTCCTCTAGAAGGCTATGTAAATGAGTCTGTTCTTCAGTGCAAACACAAAAACAAGACCACCCTTATCCACCAGTGAGAAGCCTGCTTGAGGTCTTCCACCACGAGGAACTCCAAAGTAGAAGATATTCCATCCCCATGTAACAGGTCTAGTTCCAGATCCCACTCAGTACTTGGAGTCAAAGCCCACTATATCTTGCTACTCGAATGGAATGTCATCCGACCAGACATTTCACTTTACAGGGGGTAAGACCACAAGATGGATTCAAATAATCATTCAGCTTGAGCCCAACCAGATTACATGGGAGGGGGGACAACCACTGGGTGTTCACTGATGAGCACCACCCCCAGGCCAAGCCCCAAGGGTGAGTCCCGGTAATCCTAAACCATGAACCTCACTCTGGTTTGTCTTGATACTCTTCATGGGGATCAGTGTTCAATAGTAATTCTTCTGGCCTTTGCCCAACCAAGAGCTCCAGCTCAGATAACATCGATCAGTGGATCTCTGAAGCACACCAAGGTCGCAGTCTTCAGAATGAAAGTGAAATAGGATGAATCCCTATCACATTTCAGATCAGATCCACATTTCCTTGGCCAACGAGATGCTACATTAATTTCACGTAAACTTTTGATTTTTATTCCAGTAACATGTGCTAATGTATTAAGTCATGCTGTGTGTTAACTAATGTACATGTAATAAATGCAAAAATAAAATAACTGCTGTGCAGAGATTTACATGTAATTATGTAAAATAGCTCTGAATAGAATTTTCTGCATAGTTAACGCATCTCGTTTTTAACAAAAGACATTTCCTCGGTCACCTCTGTTACATTAATGTGCTACTTTTGAGTGCCTTTGTTGTTGTTTTACTTTTAAGAAGCTGGGGGTGGGGGACGGGGGGGCATGGATGCCCCCCCCCCCATGCCGGGCAATGGCAGCATTCACCCAGCCACGCTTCCAGTCTCCGCAGCGATCGTGAGCATAAACATCTCACACAGTGTTTAATGACATATTGAATGGTTATTCAACATGTGATTTTTTTCAAATCACGATGGGGTTACATCAGAATGCATCACATCAGAACACATACACACACACACACACACACACACACACAGGGAACTGACATCAGAATGTAACCCCATTGTGAGTTGAGCAGCATCTGTATTATCTGTGTTGTGGTTCATTTCCGCCAGAGTCCCTAACTGTTCCTAGAGCCCCTAACTGTTCCTAGAGC
>JAODUD010000049.1:128409-143754 GCA_026784285.1 Stomatorhinus walkeri | reverse complement strand
TACAGGACAGACAGGAGCGAGGTACAGGACAGACAGGAGCGAGGTACAGGACAGACAGCAGCGAGATACAGGACAGACAGGAGTGAGGTACAGGACAGACAGCAGCGAGATACAGGACAGACAGCAGCGAGATACAAGACAGAGAGCAGCGAGATACAGGACAGACAGGAGCGAGATACAGGACAGACAGTAGTGCAATTATAGACATGAATGAAGAAATAAATGAAGCAGAACCATAAATCTGCAATTAATTTGCCACGAATAGGTGGTGCATTGGGGAAGGATGGGCAGATAACCATATGAATGACTTCTGATGGAACATGCACAGCTTTGACTCCTGCACTGGGCAGGATTAAGCATATGCTGTCAATATCTGCCAGGTTTAATAAAGCAGTACCTATTAAAGTGGTCTCTGATTGACACTCACGATAATCCCCCTTGGTGGACCCCCGATGCTCTTTATATCCGCAGTAATGTCAGTAATCCTTTAATGCCACTCAGAGCAGCAGTACAGGCACCTGGTCTGTTCAGTGCTTGTGCTGCTTAAGTCTGCCACCTAGTGGCCGTCTGTTTGAGACTGAAATCGCGGACAAACGGACATGGGGTCAGCCCTACTGGGCAAGGGAGGCGTGAGCTCTGCCTACAGCTTTACCTTGTTCACCTGGCCGCTCATCTTCTCCACATTAACCCTCCTTCCGGGGCTGGCAGTGGGTTTCAGCTGCTGCTTCCAATTCCTCTCGAATATCTTCTTCGTCAGCTCGGCCATTCTAAAGGTTAAGAGGGCACACAGGCGTCCTCCTGACATGGCGGCATGGACACGGTCACGTGACACAAGACGTCAAGATGAACACGAAGGATTGCTTTTACCAACAACCAAGTCGGTTCTTTTCGCAACCACTTATTTAGAAATATTGCTATCTTTTCACTTCCTCATCTTGTAGGTAATGAGCTGCTATAGTGATTAACTAGGTTCCAAATAAAAAGCGTGTGTCAGATTTTCCACGAAGCTGGAGATCTATTAAATAACAATTTATGCTACATTTAAACACTTCTTGGGTCATAGCTGATTTTGAAACAACAGTAAATCCCACAGCACCAACCTGGGATTATTCTTTAGTTTCTGGAGTCTCAGAAGACTGCACCCATCAATGGTCTTGTCTTGTGCCTGTTCTACAGCGCCGCGCTCCGGTGATGGACGGTACTGCGAGGGTTTAGGAATTTTGGCGATACCGTCAGTTACACTTGTACTAGGGAGGGAATTACTAAGGATCGTTTTAAAGTGACAATCCCGTGATTTTATGCTTTAAAAATAAATTGTAAGTGCTTTGAAGCAGAAAAAAAATTAACTCTACAGAAATAAGCAGAGAACCGTCTCCTGGGGACCCAGTATGCCTGTAAGTAAAGCGGCTCAAGTCAGCCCTTCTCTCCCAACTGTCGCCTCCCACTGTCACTGTCCCCTTCATGTCATCGCACACCCCTGACTTCCACATCTGAGGGAAAGAGGCCAGTTTGCACACATGTGGTATTAACATTGCTGTACATATCCGGGTCTGTTATGATACACATGCGAGGTGCTCAGCGTTTCTGGCTTTTACCGCAACAGCAGATCGCCAGCCGTACTGGCGTCGCTCGCTGTCAATTACATACTGACAGGTAAGCAGACCTGCATATTCACACATTACAGTTAGGGGTTAATTATAATTTAACTATAAATTATAACTATAAAAACTATATAATTTGTTTTAACTGTAGTTTTTTTTATTTTTTATTCTAGGCTAATTAAATTAAACTGCACCCCCAGTATTTAACTACGATTCATTCACCCCCCGAAATACACAGATCTTTGTATTTAAAAAGTATTAAGCTGTGCCCCCCAACGCCGTTAGTCATAAACATACAAGGATCACACGAAACAAGAGTCCCTTGAAACAACGCAGCGTGAAAAAACGTAAATGTACGTCTTTTGAGTAAATTTAATTTTGTACATCAATTCAGATACATGTAGACTAGGAGATATTTACTTATAAACTTTCCACGACCCATATAATAGGTTATTTAGAAAATTTAAGATGCAAATCAAGAAACATATGAATTTACCATGTCAATCTTTTCTTGCACCTCGCACGGTGTTTCTGAGCTAAAGCCGAGCATATAAGGTTCGTGCAGACTTTTATAGGCGCCCGCACTTCCCACAGAGGCACCGTTACGCGTCAAGCGCTAAGAACATCTTGCGTAACCGGCGAAAAGAGATTTCTTCCCAATACTGTTCACAGAAAAACGCCAGAGCCTACACAAATGATGTATTTGATTTTTTTAGGTTTTAAAAAGATGCGAATGTAACGACAGATACAAAAAAATCAACTACTAAAGTTCCATGAATAGATTTTATTTAAAATGAAGGAAGGACGATTAAAGGCAAAACGTGCAGATTTTACTGTGATCATACAGGATTTTACTATTACTATCCTGACCACAAGGTACAGTAGTGACTGAATACAAATCAAAGAATTAGCTCTTATGTTCTAATATTAAAAAGACTGACCATAAACAGGTCAACCGTATCAGTGGTTTTCCCACAACCGAGTCTATGCTGTTTATGCCGACTAATTTCGTGAGAAACGTAGTACATGAGGAAACCAGAAATGACAAGAAAACACGGAATGTCAGTACGTGCGCATCACCACAAGGGGTCACCGATAACCATTAATGTTTAAAATTTTGCGAATTCAAAGCAGCAGCCGACAGATGGTGAAATCTGCGGTACAGACCCGATGGCGTAAAGCCTTATTACCCCACAGACTTTTGGGACTTTTTTTTGCGGCTGCGGGAAATTAAGCTAGATGAACAAGCACAACAACTCCTCACGACATACACATGGAAGACAAATGTTCAAGTCCTTTTACAGATAGAGCTAAATTTAAATTAAAACTGGCTGGTCTGACGGCTGTAAGGAACAGGGAAGAAAAATGGATTAGAACATTTAGACGCTTTTGGCTGATTAAGCCAAGAATGATCCACACCACCAGTCAGCAACCACCAAGGCACCAGAAACCCCTCCCACTTTATGGTCTCATGACTGTGAAGTCTGTCAGACATCAGATCAGCTCCTGCTTGCCTGACATGGCTCTTCCTGCACAAGTGTAGGCAGACTGGTTCTGAGGTAGAGTGTCGATGCTTCTCGTCCTCACTGTCCCTACACCGGTGGCAGTAGATATTTTGGTGCATACAAAGACTCTCCTTTGGCTATTGACTGGGACAACACACATCCCTGCCTTTGTCCCAAGAGGCCAAACCCGTCTGTTCCTAGGGACCCACGTGTCACATGTCCAAGAAGCTGGCATCATCCGCCTCCTTTGAGCTGGGCCCGCCCTCCACACCCACCGCGCCCCCCGCACTGTCACAAGTAGCCGCCAAGGCACAGAAGCAGCAGTGCGTGCACAGTTAGCAGGTAGAGTGTGGCCAGCAGCGGCGTGCGCTGGCGTGAGCAGAACGCCGCCCGCAGGATCCGCGAGAGGCCCGGGCTGCTGCTCCGCGTCTGAGGAAGGAGAGCAAATACAACTTAATGCTTAAAGTTAAAATCACGACGACTCCTTTGCTAAAATGTATAGATGTGAAAATGACTGTGGTTACTCTGCTTTCTGTGATCCATGTAAAGAAAATGACCCTCACCCGTGTAACAGCGCCCTCTGGTGGCTCAATAAGAACTGCAGCTTCTGAGAAATTCCCATCGTGCCCAGGCCACCATTCACAGGACGTTTGCCTAAACAAAGCCAGCAGTGTTTTAGGAGGGGGGGGGGAGTGACAGCTGTAAGTGCACAGTCAGTAGATGAGTTCACAGTTGGAAATACAACAGTTTGGGCCACTGCTGCAGTGTTTCCTCTACCACTAAACGTAGATACGGTGTTGAGACTCATACCTTTTGAGGCGGTCCTGCATGGCGGAGAGCTGCTCCTCCACCGCCAGTCTCTGCTCCTGCTCTTCATCCAGCCTGAGGGAAAATGAGGTATGAAGGGCTGAACAATCCTGTCATAATCTGGCAATTGAGCCTGAACTTGAGTCGACCACACAGACAGCTGAGAGAAAGTGGGGACGCTGCAGACCTTCTCTGCAGGTCCTTGAGCTCTGCCCTGTAGCCCCCGGCAGGCTCGCTCCGCTCCTGTGGGGCGCCAGGCGCGCTGTCCACCTCCTGCATGCCCTAGGGAGCAAAGAGGAACAAACCACAGGGCTGAAGGAAGGAGGTGAAAATCCCACACAGAACACGATTGTCTTTATGCAAATCAATCATCCATCACACAAAGCACCACACACTTGTGGAAACTACCATTAATAGCAGGTAGAGTGGGTGTGTAGAGACAGATACAAATTTTCATGACGGGAGCAACACTGAGCAAAGCAGGTAATGACACTGCAAAAGTCCAACCTTCCTCTTATCCTCCTGCAGTTCCTGGAGCTGCCTCTGGAGGGTGCTGCAGCGACTCTGCGAGTCCCCCAACCGCTGAGTGCAGCTTCGTAGCTGGGCAGCCAGCTGCTGCTTCTCCTCGTATACCTGCGAGAGCTGGGGGCAAAAGGGTGCAGGCCGGGGACGAGAAAAAGGCCATGTTAACTTCAAGACACCACAGCAGCAAAGCCAGAGAGTCAGTGTTTCTCAATATGTGTACTTGACCGTATTTGTGTTCTCACGCACCCATTTTACATCATCTTCCACTGCCGAGGACCAGTTCCAATACCAAGAACTGAAGTACAGAGGACGTAAAAAATCCTCAGATGTCGTTCTTGCCCCGAATATCAATGATACATTGGTTGCATCTTCGTCAAAAGAGACCAATCTTGTGATTCATTGCACCCAAAAATCTTTCTCGGGTGGCGGGTTAGTAAAGTTAGTCTTGCCAAGACCACGAGTACAATCTTTGCATTCTCGGTATTGAGAAACACCCACGGCTCACAGATAGCAGGCTGGACTGAGAGGGAACAATGGTGCGTAAAGAATACGGACACCAGAAACATCAGCATTTACCTTGTTGCTGAGTTTTGTGATCTTCACTTCCTTAGAATGGAGTTCCCTCAGCATATCATTCAGCTGGCTGCTCAGCTGCCCGCTGTCGGCATGCAGGACCTGGCCTTCGGATGACAGGTCTGTCCTAGGAGATGCCTGAACACAAAAACGGAAAAAAACATAATACCATGGATGCAGCTTACAAATGGCAATATCTTTAATATCCTAAAAATATGCCAATTTTATTTAATTAGATAAGAAATGAGAGTGACAGCCGATTACCTCTCTCTGGTACTGTTCCTCTGAGACCTTGGGGCATACGGCCCTCACCTCCTCCAACATCGCACTGAGCTTCTGGACTTGCTCATCCCGGTCCATGAGAGTTGCCAGAGTCTGCTGTTTCAGGACTTTGGCATGGGCCTGCCATTCTTCACGCTCCAGTCTGAGGGCGCCAGAGAGCCCAAATGATCACACTATCATGCTACACAGTAGAAATCTGAGCTACTTTCACACAACCATAACAGAGGACACAGAAAACATCGAGTACCTGAGAATCTCCAGCTGCTCGTCCTTCTCCTGTATCTCTCTCAGCATCCTCTGTTCTTCCTCGCTCTTCTCTCTCTCCATCCTGTCCTCCCTCTGAAGGGCCTCTTCAGCCATCCTCTTCTCCTCCACCAGCTCCCCCATATCTCTGGTCTTCCCCGTTGCCTCCTGTTTCAGCCGGGACACTTCTGACTGCAGCTGATTCAGCTGTTCAAGCTGCAAGCCCAGGAAGGCGTGTATAAGAAGTGAAAAGAAAAAAAAGTATTAAAATCAAGCATTGATTTAATACAAGTTCTTTGACATAAGTTGTTTTAATATAGGGAAGACATCCATGCTGATGTGATCTGCTGCACTGTTAGCACAAAGCTTGCTATCCCACTGAGGAAGAGGCAGTAGTAGGTTAGAAATCTGCACAGGTACGGTCTGCTTGCATCTCTGACTGCCCACAGTGCAAAAACCTCTTACCAGTCTTTCCCTGTCGTTCTGCAAGGCTGATAATGCGTTCTTCAGTGCCCACACTTCCCCAGATGCACCAGCAGGTGGCGACGACGACAGGGGCTGAGCGGCCATCCTGCCTGTCTCTTCCAGTCGTAGACGCAGCTCCTGCGCCTCGTTCAGGGCCTGGTCCCGCGAGTCCTGCAGGGACGCCATGGCCTGTCCGAAGGACTGGTTCTCGGCCCGGAGCCGTGAGGACAGCTCTCTCTCCTCCAACAGCTTCTGTTCCATGTCTACCAGGTCCCGCGCCAGCTCTGCCACCCTCTCCTCGGCCGTCTCTGCCTGCGTACGCAGCACACCGCCTTCCCACTGCAGCTCGCTAAGCTCCTTGCTCCGGTCCTTGTTCCCCTCTCGCTCGGCACGCAGAGCCTCCTCCAAGGCAGCTAGCTGCATCTGTGAGGCCTCCATCTGCTCCCTCAGCTTCTCCACCACGTCCCCCTCCGCCTTCCTGTCCCCTCCAGCCACCTGACTCAGGGTTTCCCTCTCCATCCTTCCCCCCGCCTCCTGAATCTTGCCCTGCATCTCGGCACACTCCCTCTCCAGCGCAGCGATACGCTCCATCTGCACAGCCAGCAGTTGCTTCTGCTGGCTGTCCTTCATGCTGAGCACGCTGGTCAGGTCGTCACGGTAGCGGCGCAGCTGCGCAGACAGCTTGGCCTTCTCAGCATTGAGGTCGTCCGTCTGCACCAGCAATCCCCTCAGTTCCTCCTTCAAGCTGTTGTTTTCCGCTGCTGCCTCCTGGATCAGGGAGTCCTTCTCCACAATCACCTGATTGGGTCAAGACAGTGATCGTCAAGTCTGTTGTACCGGACAGCATTTAACTGGGCTGTCAACTTCATTTGTCATCTGAGAAGTTGTCCTGATTAAATAATATGTATTTTGAGTTAATTGGGGAGAACATTCATCTAGACATGCTAGTCGAAAAGACTTTGTAGGAAGAAAACCTGAGAATGAGAGCAACTGCCCTCACCTGTAGGTGGCGCTCTTCCAGCTGTTTATACTGGCCGAGCACACGATCTCGATCATCCTGCAGCGAGCCCATGGCCTTGGTGAAGGCCTCCAGTCGGGCCGTGCTGCGGCTGCTCTCCTCGTTGGCCATCCGCGCCCGCTCCTCCAGGCTCCTCGCTTCCTCCCTCCAGCGCTCCAGCTCCTTCTCTGCCTCCTGGGCTCGTCCCTCTGCCTCCCTTCTGGCCTCGTCAGCTGCCTGGAGGGAATTGGGAGGGGAGAATGGAATAACATTAAGCAACTATATCAAGACAAAAGTTGGCATGTTCCATATTAATTCAGCAATTAGGCCATCATCACCTGGTATATCCAGACACTTGTGACATACGCAGACACATGCAGATAGCGTCTGCTGCCACAGCACAAAGCATGCGATTTAAGAAGCAAATTAAACAACTGAAGACAGGAAAAGTGACTAACGGCACACCTGCGCAACAGCCAGCTCCCTCTCGCTGAGCAACTCCACCTCCCTCTTCTCCTTCCCCTCGAGTTCTGCCTGCAGGGCCTCCGTCAGCAACTTAGAGGAACGCAGGTCAGTCTCCAGCTGCTCTAGGCTCAAGGCCAGTCTCCTCTCCTCAGCTTCTCGCTCCCTTAGCTTTGCCCGAGCCTCCTGGAGCTCCTGCTGCAGCTCTCCTACTGCCCCCTCCAGGGCCTGGGCTCTGTGACGGAGCCCCTCCGCCTCATACTCCCGGGATGTCAGTGAGCTACTCTTCTGTGCCAAAGATTCTTCCACCTGGTTCAGGGTCTCCTGCAGAGCGTCTCGCTGATTTTCCAGAGTAGACTGCCTCTCTTTGTGAGCTCTCTCCTGCTCTTCACATCTGTGCCGCCAATCTGCCTCAGATTTTTGAATTCTGGAAATAGACGACACACCATATAAGAACTCTGAGAAATCTTTTATTTAAAAATTATATGATACAAAAAATTGTGTCAACATCACAACAAGCCTACCTCTCCAGCGTGAGCAGAAGTTCTTCTCGAAGGGCCGTCTCCTTTTGTAGCTGCTCTCCAAGATTCCGAGCCCGTGTTTCTGCTTCACGCAACTCTGCTTCTTTCCCCTGGAGGGCGCTGTGGAAGCGACTTTCCCACTGCCGCGCCTCATCCAGCACACGGTCTCTATCATCCTGCAGAGACGACATGGAGCGCGAGAAGGCAGCCAGCCTTGCCAGCGACTCGTCCAGCCGCGACTGCATGGCCTGGGCCTGCTGCTCTCTGGTCTCCGCCAACTGACGTGCCTCTACAGCTGCCCTCTCCTCACGTTCTCTCTCTTTCTGGAGGTCCTCCACTATTTTCTCGGTCTGCTTGAGCTCTGCCCCCAGCCGCAGCCTCACGACATCCAGTGTCCTCTCTGCCTCAGCTCTGCTCTCAGCCTCTCGTCGCGCAGATCGTTCCTCTGCAGCCCGTTTTTCCGCTTCTGCTCTCCCGACCTCACTCAATGCATCATCTAGACGTGTTCTGAAAGATGACAGCTCGGCTTCCAATTTCTTCAGCTCCTCCGCAGCCTTCGTGGCCTCGAAACAGGAAGCAGATAATTCGCGTTTTGCCTCATCCCTGGCTATCTGCATAGCTTTGACCTCTTTCTCCTGCTCGCTAATCTTCTCCTGGTATTTGATGCAGTCTTTCTGCATCTGTCGCACCTCCAGCTGTTTTTCCCTCAGCAGCTCCTCCAACTGGCGTGCACGACTTTGACTACCCTCTTTGCCCCGTTGCGCAGACTTCAACTTCTGCTCAAGTTCCCTCTGCCTTCCCACCTCTGTTTCAGCTTCAGCCCTCTCCCTCTGGGCTTGCCTCATATCTTCCTCCAACCGAGCTGCACGGTCCCTCTCGCTTTTCGCCTGGGCCTCAAATTCTGCCCGCTCACTCTCGAGCTTTTCAAGCAACCGCTGTAGCTCCACCAGATGCTCACGACCGTCAGCAGCTTCCTGTTGGTAACCGGCAATGCTGCCATTCAGCTGTGCCATCTGGTTCATAAGCTGTTCTTCAAGATCATCCTTTTCAGCCTCCAGACGGGCTTGTACTTCCTGGTACTTTGCTTCCCATTTAGCCATCTCATCCTTCAAGCTCTCCTCATTCATGTTCCTCTCCTGCAACTGATGCTGAAGAGAAGCCAGTTGTTCCTTCAGCTCATCCTCCCGCACACGCCTCAATTCCTTCTCTGTTTCAAGGGCTTCATCCATCTCCCTGATTCTCTTCTGCATACTATCTTTGGTAGTTTCAGAAGCTTCCATCTCTGATATCTCCAGTGCAGAATCAAGAACTAATGCTACAGTTTCATGTTTCTCCGTTTGACTTTTCAGTTTCTGACTAGCTTGAGTTGAAAAAATGCTGGATTGCTGGACTGTTACAGTTTCTTCTACAAATGTTTCAGAGTCTGAACCTCCAACAGCGCTATGAATAATACCTTTCTCCATTTCCTGGGCCAACTTCTTCCTTAGCTCTGCAGATTCCTGTTTCAGTAAGTCTCTCTCTGACCTAGTGGTATCCAAATCAGCTCTCAGTTTCTCAAGCTCCTCTTTTGCTCTGTCAAACTCTTCTTTCTGCTTCATATACTCCACATCTCCTTTCCTCTCCTCCTTATCTCTCAGCTTCTCATTTTCCTCTTCTAGATCCATAATTTTCTGCTGCTTAGCCTTAGCAAACTTCCTCATTTTGTCTCTGATGGTCTCAACCTCCTTCTGGGCTTCCTCTGCCAATCTCTCTGCCTCCTTCCTGGCCACGTCATGAGTCCTCATCTTTGCTACAAAGTCCTGTCTCTCCTGACGGGCAGCTTCCAGCACCCGCTGCACACGCTCTGCCTCATCACTAACATTTTCGTAGGACTTCAAAAGTGTTTCATACTCTTCTTTCATCCCTTGCACTTTTTCTTCCCACTCACGTGCCACTAGAGCCACCTGCTCCTTTGCAAGGGTCACCTCCTTCTTGTACTCCTCCTTCTCTGTCAGCACTCCCTCCATAGCTAGCTTGAGACTCTCACAGGATGCGCCTAAGCCCTGGTTCTCTAGAAGGGTCTTGTCTACCTCTGCAATAAGCTTCTCTCTTTCCATTCTCAACTTCACCAGCTCAGCCTCCCCAGCCTCTAGCCTTGTCTGCATGTCTGCCTTTTGCTTTACCAACAGAGACATTTCATCCTTCTGCATCTTGTTTTCTTTCAGTGCATCCTTGCGGGAAATTAATGCAGCTTGTAGTTTACGCTGGAGCTGCTGGAGCCTCGACTCATCAATCTTCTCCTCTTCCTTCCTGCTTTCCTCCTCAGCTTCTAGCTTCTGACTCTTTTCTTTCTCAGCCTTCAGGCTCTCTTGAAGGGAAACTATCAACTGGTCCTTCTCTGACACAGTCTCTTGCATCACTTGGAGAAGGGAGTTCTGTTCACTTAGCTGCTGACTCAGCTCCAGAATCTCATTGTTCTTACAGCTGAGAAACTGCCTGAACTCCTCCACCTCAGCCTGCAGCTGAGTGATGGGAGAATCTAACCCATCCCTTCCCCCATGTGTTTCTAAAGCAGTTGCCGCTTCCAACTCTGCCTTCAACACCTCAGCCTGAGCCTCGGCCTGTCTGCATTTTTCCCTCAGGTCAGTGATTTCTAAAGACAGCGTATTTATCTGCCACTCCTTTTCTCTTAGAAGCTCCAACTCCTTGCTCAGCTCCAGGAGCTCAGACTCCCTCAGAGCCAGGCATTTTTGGCTGTATTGCAATTGCTTTTCCAGCTCCAGACGAGCTGCCTGCTCAGCCTGTACCTCTTCCCCGAGAGCCTTCAGTTCAGCATTTCCAGCATCAGGAGCTCCTGACAAAGGTGGCTGTGTACTGTGACTGGACTTCTCTGGGTCAGTCTCAGATTCTGGAGCTGCAAAGTCAACCCAGTCCTCCTGACCCCAGTCACCCCCACTTTGTTGAACTGGTTTTTCTGTGGCCTCCTTTTGAGGCTCAGGCTCTGGATCTTTTCCCAAATTAACCTGCATGTTCTGTGCCTTGATCTCTTCTAGCTCTTTAAGTTGATTCAGAAGTCTATCTCGTTCCAAGCCCTGCTCTTCAAAGCGACCCAACAGGCCATTGTACTCCTCCTTCTGCTGCTTGAGCTGCTCTCTGTGATGGCGGTCCTTCTCCTTTGCTTTGCGGATGGTTTCCTTCCGTGACTCGAGAGACTCCTGGAGCTTCTTCTGCAGTGTGTCGTGTTCAGACTCTAGGGATGATAGCTGGGATTGGAGCAAAGCCATTTCTTGCTCAGCTTTTTCTCTGTTTAGCTGTTCATCATTACAGAGCTGAGATTTCACATGATCAACTTCCTCAATTTGCCTCTGATTTTCTGCAAACACCTCAGTCAACGTCTTATCCTTCTCTGCAATCTTCTGTTCAAGCATTTTAAAGGATTCTTCTTTGGCTTTCAACTTTTCATTGGCTTCCTCTAATGCGGTTTCTAACCTCAACAGCTCTTGATTTCTTACCCGCTCTTCCTCTTCTTTTGCATCAGGGCCTGAAACATCCAAAAAGCTTTTCTCTAAGCTTGCCTCACCTTGCTCTTTTACTCTTTTTGCTTCCTTCTCAAATGCCTCAACCTTCTTCATTAGTTCCTTGCGTTGCACAAGAGCTGCTTGGAGTTTTCTCTTCATCTGATCTCCCTCCTTTTTCATTGCAGCCACTTGAGAGTTCAGGTCGTGCTTTTCCTTTTGCAGGCTTCTGAGTTCATCTTCTGAAGCAACGCCTCTACTATCTTGCTCTTCCATAGCCCTCTTTAGCTCAAGCACTTGTTCATTCAATTTCGCAACCTCACTGCTTACCAAGAACTTCTCCTCTCCTGCCTGAAGGAGTCTTGCACTCATTGCATTGTCGAGTTCTATCATCTCCTGCTCCTTCTGGGAAAGGCATAGCTGCAGATCCTCTATATCCTGAAGTTTAGCTTCAGAGACCCTCAGCTTCTGCTCCAGCTCAAAAGCAGCCTGGTCCTTTTCATCCAGTTGGGCATTGAGTGTTCTGATTTTAGTCTCTTGCTCAGCAATGTAGTGCTGGACCTTATCCATGTCAGCCTGCAAGGCTTCAATCTTCTGATCTTTGCAACAAGCAGCAGTCTGAAGGCTACATAACTGTTCCTGAAGCATGCTGTTTTCCACACTGTGGCTCCTCTGCTGGGCAACCTCCTGCAACTCGGCCCTAGCTGCCTGCAGGGCTTCCTCATATTCCTGTACTCGAACTTCTGCAGCCTCCTTGGCCACCCTCAGTAATTGTTCTTCCTCTTGTAGCCTGTGGACCCTCGCCTGTGAGTCTGAAGCATCTTCTCTGAGTCGCCGGAGCTCAGCCAACAGTTCACTGTATTTACTCTGCAGTTCCTCTGCTAGAGCCTGGGCAAAGGCTTGGCCGGCAGTCGGGTCGTCCTGCTGGGTGACAGTGACATGAACAGTTTCATGGATAACACCCGAGGACGACTGCAGATGGACCGAAGAGGCAGTTGAGACACCGATCCCTTCACTGGTCTGTTCCCAGGGCTGATGGGCAAGCTGATCAAAATCCTGCAAAGAGGAATTCCACTCCAGGACACCCTCCTGGTTCCCAGCTTCCAGTAGCGTCCAGCTGCTCTGAGCCACTTCGGAGTCTGTGCTCGTTACCATCTCGTCTGAGGAAGCCCCTTTCATTTCCCTCTCCTCTGGAGATTCAGGCTGTAGGCTAATGAGCTCTGGGCTGCCCTCTGTACAAACAGAGCGTGATAAGATCGAGCCTCCCTCTCCATCAGAACCCTAAAAAAAGAGGGAGGGAGAGAGAGAATGGGACGATTATTCCAGATGACAGATTTACTTTGCTCCACCTTCTGTAGTTGTGTCCAGTGTCTTTGCCTTGTCACATTTAAAAGAACTGACTAAATACAGTGGTACCTCAGAACTCAAATTTAATCCATTCAGAACTCCGGATCGAATCCTAAAAAGTTCGAGTTGTGATTGAATTTTCCCCATAAGAAATAATGTATCCAAACAACGTGTCCTGCCCCGATCATCCGCTCCTTCCATGTGCCACGCCGCCCTCGTTAACCCCATGTGGAATCCCCGTGTGATCAGCTGTTTCTGGTTGTTGTTATTAGTGCTCTGTATTTAGTTTTGCCTGCCTTACCTGTAATTAAACCCAGTATTCTCTGATACCCTGACATCTGCGCCATTGTCTCCGTTCCATCTCCGCTCGTCACAACAATATTATAATTAAATGTAGTAATGGTTTATTACTATTAAAATAATAAGAAATCTTTATTTTTAAATGTATTTTATTATATAATTATTGTTACTGTCTATCGTTGTCTAAATGTATTTTTACTGTCAAAATATATGTATTCAGCTAGGGTAAACATGCATGATGCTATCACAGCGAACACGAGGCTAAGACTGAAGCTTTTCCCTCCCGCTGAGAGACGTGCTGTGTGACTCATTTCCGCGCAGATACATGTTATCTTAGGTTTGACTTCTGAGATCCAGATCGAGCTCTAATTTTTTTTTTTAATTGGTTGGTCCCACTTTTACAAATTCGAGTTCTAACGAGTTCGAGTACTGAGGTACCACTGTATTTATGATTTTTCAAAGTGAAACACACCGGCTCTGGCAAGTCTGAGGCCTCAACGGCTTCTTCAAGTTCTAAGAAAAAAGAAAAAAAAATAGATCCAAGTTAGGAAGCATCCACAAAATTAACGTCATTCTTAGGCTGCAAAACGTCACCTTCTCCATTTAAATGCAAAGATCTTGAAATAACAGAACTGTGACTCTACCTTCAAGTTGAGGCTGGCTAACAGGTGCTTGAGATGACTGACCCACATCCTGAAAGAAGGCAAAATTGGGACGTCACTTGCTAAAACCGAACATAGGAACATACCCTGATCAAAGTAGCACATATTTATACTGCCGTTTGGCTCAAACTTGAACAGATCGTTGGGGACACATTCCCAAGGCTATAGTTCTGGTTTTTAAGATCAGCCGATGTGGCAGCAGAACCCAGCTGGCCTGATATCGATCAGCAGAGAGGGACCTGCAGACATCCACAAAAGCTACCAGGGCAAATATGCTGGGTAGGTAAACTGCAAGATTCATTTCAACCTATGTGTTAAGAGTTTGGGGCTATCCCTTAGCAACTTACGTGTTAAGAGTATGGGGCTCTCTCTTAGCAACCTAAGAAAGAAAGACAAGACCCATTGTAACCCCCACCCACATAGGATAAGTCTGTTAAAGTCCAAAGGTGCTCGATCTGCAAGCTGCTCTGAAGACCCACATAAGAAATGGATAAGAAGAGCTTCAGGGTCTGTGCCTTATCTGAGTCTTGTGACACCAAAGCATATCCCAGACCCTGATACCCTGCCCCAGCCCTACTGTCCTTCATCCAAGGCTCCCTTTCCATTTTTGGTGTCCTACACCGATGCTGAACTCTCACAGTTTTTCCCTGCTGCCTTTGTTAAACCCATCTCCACTCCCACCATCAACTGAAATCCTCATTCACTTCTGCTACCTCTGTCTTGCACCCATTACAGCCACGGTGACATCTATGTCAGAAACTAACATTTCCCTTTGGCAAAATGTTCATGACAACAGCAGAATGTTCTACCAATCTAACAGGGGTTTACACCAACAGTGTGCATTAAACAGCAGGCGCAAGATGAGCCAATCAAAGCACATCATACTTGCCGTGGAGATTAGGAGACAATTAAATCAGTCCAAGCTTGACAAACCAGTTCTCTCTAGGTGCACAAAAAGCTATACTCTCTCTACTTCCTGTTAACCCACTTTGGCAAGGAGTAGCTCACATGCAACTTCTACTGGTCTTGCTGTGTTGCTGTATGTGCCATTATCATCTACTGTTTGTCCATTAATGTATCTATGAATGTTCTGACCACCCATGTTCTCTGCCTTCCTTCCCAAATGTCAATATAGGTGACATCATGGATGTGACACACAAAGTATAATATCGTGGGTGCAGACGTCAGTCTGCCACCCTAAACAGGACGGCATAGAGAACTGACTCATCTAGTTCTTTCTTTCATTTCTTTGTTGTTCCTTTCCCCCTTTTTTGTATTATTCCATGTCAATGATGTTGCAATGCATCACAACGCATCCACATGAAACGCCTCGCGGCGAATGTTGTAGCACCATACTGAACTGAATATAAGTTTGTTGAGCAGGACATGATCATACATTTGTATCAATTTCATATTTTTATATATTTGTTCCTTATATATTTGTTTTTATACAGTCCCGATCAAAAGTTTAAGACCACTTGAAAAATGGCAAAGAAACACATTTTGCATGGTTGGATCTTAACAAGGTTCTAAGTAGTTTCAACATGCAACAAGAAGAAAT
>JAODUD010000049.1:49183-69351 GCA_026784285.1 Stomatorhinus walkeri | reverse complement strand
AGTGTTAATGATATTAATGTTATGTAGCCCCACTCCCCCCCACCACCTCCTGTCCTGATTGGTCATTTTCACCCAGGCAGAGGAGGGCAGATAATGCCCCCCCCCTAGCCTCATCACCAAAGCAGTGGGATTGACGTTGTTAGTTACCCACTTCCTGGCATATATGAGAGCAGCATGAGCCTCAGGAGACTAAAATCCCAGTGATGGGGGTCTGATTGTACCGTTGGGACCTTGAGTGAGGCCTTTAACCCCCCTGGGACTGTCTGGTGACTGTAATATTCGGTGGCCTTCTACAGGGAGACGTCAAGATGGCCACTGCAGCGGCGATCATCTCCCTTATCTGGTCAACTACTTATACTACAAACGACGTCTTTTCATTCCCTTGGAGAATTTCCTTCAAAGAGAGAAAATCTGAGCCTTGGCTAAACGTTCCATCATTTTCCCTGGCGCTTAACTCCCAATTATGGGGTGTCTGCTGAGTGAATCGGGGAAGGCAGTTATACCTGGAACGGGGCTCATGTTGTAGCGGCATGGCTGGATCACTGCCGCTATCTGCCCAGCTCCTCATTAGCCAGCCTGCTTATGCTGAGGCCTAGTAATTCAGAGATTTAATACTCTGAGTCAAAGCTGGCAAATCCAGGCTGCTGGATGACTGGAAGGGTATAACTGCTCTTTTATGGTGACAAAGACATCGCCCAAGAGCTCTTAAAGGGAAAAAAACACTTCTGAACTTATTTTAGAGAAATGATTATTTAAGAAACAATCTAAAAAGTACGAGAATTCCCCTCTGAGGCCATGAAGTTCATCTAATGTAATCCATCCATCCATTTTCTGTAACTGCTTGAAGCGATCAGGGTTGTGCGGGTCCAGAGCCTACGGGTGCAAGGCAGGGAATGACCCTGGATGGAGTGTCAACCCATTGCAGGGCACACGGACACACACCAACAGACAATTTGGTAACTGTAAACAACCTCAGCATGTTTGTTGACTGGGAGGGGGGCTGAGCAGGCAGAGGAAACATGCAAACTCCACAACCATGGAGCCAAAGCAGAGACTCAAACCCTGGTTCCAGAGGTGTGAGGTCAGTGCTCAGCACTGTGATACCGTGCCACCTATAATCTAATCTAATCTAATCTAATCTAATCTAATCTAAATATCAGAAACGATATTATTTATAATTAACTGATCAACTGAAATTGCAATACTATAAACATGTTATATGTCAATAAACAATTATATTAGATATAATTATCTTCATCACATTTATCATTTAAGAATCAAGCGATTCATTTGCATTTCTTGTTTTTCATTTATTTAATAGGACAGCCAGCAGGAAGTATGCACATAAGCCTGCCCTTATACTGTGCATAACACCACACATGACTGCAAATGCCTGACTGCAGGACACGCTGATGTGTTGTTTTATTATCCTGCATTAAATGTTTCGGATTAATCATTATAACCTTGCTATGTGAATATGAAGGAACTCCTTCACAGAGCACAAAGTGAAGCCTGTTATTTTAGTGTCACTCGGCTTGCAGTGAAAGATCTGGAAGGTGTGTACATTTTCCAGGAACCACTCGCTAAAGTCCCTCCCAGCATATATAACTGTACCCCTGAGGCTTTACAAGAGCTACTATTTCCAGCAAGTAACACATTCACATAACTGAGGTCTGGTGTGGTCAAAAAGTCTCAGAAAGCTGTTGGAATTTCAGTAAATCATCGCCCAGCATTGACGTCCACGTTCTGCCACTTAATCATGTCCATCAGTCCCAGAATCCCCCTGTTCCCACCCCACTCCCCCAGTTATGCTCCTCACCTCCCTGCTCGCACAGCTGCTGGGCCAGGACGTCCTTGAAGATGATCTGCCCGCGGTGCGTGGCCGTCGCCCTGGGTGACAGACGGGGAGACGGAGAGATGGTGAGGGAATGATGCGTGAACGTGGGGATGACGGCACTGTCACGGCCGCCCGAAGACACTCGCCCTGGGTCGCGGCTGCCTTTGAGACGTACCAACGTCAAAATCGTCCCCAAGCCACAGTTTCAAAGTAAGGAAGGCCGGTGGAATGTTAATTAGCTCGCTATGGATACGGTGGCTCGTTCAGTGGCTAGGCTATCACACAAAAATCACTCCAACAGGACTGAACAGTCATGCTTGCTCAAAAACATTCTTTCACAGCACATTGCAAAATAACACAAATCAAAACTGAAAACCCCCTACAAGAAAACCATACTGGGTTTTATCATAAACAATAAAAACAGCCTTTCACATATCTTTGACCCCTTCTACAAGGCCATCAGTAAATTACTTTTACAGACTGAATATAATCCCCATTCCCCGCTTTTGGATTCTGTAGCATCCTCTATTAAGGGCTACAACTCAGCCTTATGAGTTCAGCACATACTTTCATGCCTTCTAATTAGGGCACCGAATGAAGAATAATGGCCTGTGACCTTTAGAAATTCCTAGCAGGCAGAGACTTTCAGAGGAGGGAGTCCACTGTTAAAAAAGGGAACAGAAATGCTGCGCAAAGTCTGATCAGACTTAAACATCCGGTGCCAAAGAGTGACACCTGGATCCCTGTGGGTCGGCACAGGTGTCAGCAGAATTCTGCCTCGCAATATGGTCTGGAGCCGAGTGCGATGAGGTCGTGGCTCCCGCCCGTTAACAAGTTCTCGTTCCTGTAAAAGTGGCAGGCGACAACACTGAGCGCCAAGTGCTAACTTGTACACAGTTATTGCATTTCACAAGCAAAGCTTGTTATGTGCAGGTGAACAAGCTTTCAGACGCATGCACTCACCTGCACATGCAATCATGCAAACTTACACGCACATAATGCCAAAGATCCCCTCACCAGCTGGCATTTTCCTTAGAGCATCTGGATCCAGGTACTCGAGGCAGACTGGCGAGCCAGACCCCCGAGGCAGACCCCTGAGGCAGACTCTCAAGGCAGACTCCTGAGGCAGACCACTGAGGCAGACCCCTGAGGCAGACCCTCGAGGCAGACCCCTGAGGCAGACCCTCGAGGCAGACCACTGAGGCAGACCCCTGAGGCAGACCCCAGAGGCAGACCCCCGAGGCAGACCACTGAGTCAGACCCTCGAGGCAGACCCCTGAGGCAGATCCTCGAGGCAGACCCCTGAGGCAGACCACTGAGTCAGACCCTCGAGGCAGACCCCTGAGGCAGACCCTCGAGGCAAACCCCTGAGGCAGACCCTCGAGGCAAACCCCTGAGGCAGACCCTCGAGGCAGACCCCGAGACAGCACTTAATGAAACTGAAGCACCAGCAGCAATAGCAGGAGTCAAACCCAAGGCCCGTTCTGCACTTTAGGCGACGGGGGATGAAGCAAAGCTACGAATTCTGGAGCATTCCGTCAAAGAAGCACGTTTGGGGGTCAGTGGAGCACCGTGTCTCGTCTCAAGGCGCTGGGAGGCGGGGGTCCATTGCATCAGAGATCATGTCAAAGGTGAGCTACATTACTAAGACCCCCACTTCAGTGTAAAAACAATGACCACAGCACTGGGAAGAATGATGCCGAATTCCTCTAAATGGGACTTAATATGTCTTTAAAAGCTTAGACTGAACACACGGTGAGAAAATATTCAAAGCGAGCCTTCAAAACACAGGAGATTCATATGAAAATGTTTTGTAACCCCCGACAGGTGTTGTGTGAACAGGTAACCAATCGAAGCGTTCTTACGGTAATGTGCTGTAAACGAACTGAACCGAGCCTGCAGGCCGCTAACGACGGCCGTCTAATGACAGGAGGACCCGAGAGACCACAGGTGTCACTTTCTGTTTGCATTAGAAAATGTCAGGACAAACTACCTGACGTGAGGTGCTTCCCCTTCTATATTCTGAAAACGAGGGGGGAATCTTCCGGTAACTGTGGCTGCAGGCTGCCGTGACCTTGTACGCTTTGAGATTGATGAGTATGTTAAATTCCCCAGATGTCAGAGAACTTGACATAAAACGAAAACAGCTGCATTAGGGCCTAGCTCCCGTCGAGCGCGAACGGGTCGGTAAGACGTTGTACACCTGCCAGCAAACGTGACAAAGAGCATGTGAAATGGTCCATCCGGCTCAAAATGCAGCTTCGCGCTTCAGGTCCACTGTTGTACCAGGGTGGTTTACTATGGTGAATCACGGTAAATGGGGAAAAGCACATGTAACAAGTAATTAAACTTTATAACAAATGAAAACAACATCCATCTTTTTCCCCACGTAGTCATGCTGGGCAGAGCTGAACTTTTTCAGAATTTGGATGAATGGTCCCAGAACCCCCCCCTGCTCCCACCCCACACACAGCCATAGGCTTTTATGAGTTTCAAGGCATTTAAAATGCATCTCATGAATATTTAAACCCATATCCCTAAATTAAATTAACTACCTTGTGTGCAGCACCTGGAGAAGTGAGCGTTGGAGGGGGGGAGGGTTCATAATTACACTCATATTTCAGGCCTGGTTAATGGCTAATTTGGGTTTGGTATTTGTGAATAAAACATGACGCTTACTGCAGCCGGGAGGCAGTGCGGGATCAGGGCACATAAGGTTTTGCTAAACAGAGTCTGGGGCTCCGCGAATACAGGAACCTCATGGCATCAGAATACGCACACACACACACACACACACAGACAGACAGAAACAGACACACATACACACAGACACACACTGCAATGCCAAGGAAGGTGTGAAATCACCACCAAGAAATATTCTAATTAAACTAAATCAGCTAAAATTCGCTAATTATATAGCGCGCTGTAGGGGTGTAAAATATTAAGGGCTTCGGGACAGGAACATGAAACGCACTTTGAACTAGCGCCTGCAGAATCCTCCTCGCACCCGGAGATGAAAGCCTGGACCGGCGCTCCGCACATGCCCGTTTCTCACTTCTGCGCTACTTACTGAAAACCCGCTGTTCAGAAGAACAGGGATTTATTTTACATACGCGTGTAGAAAAGTCTGCCGCAATCGCTTCGGCAAACCATAGGTAATCGGCACAGTGTTGCGGGGAGGAGGTCAGGCCTGGGAGGAGGTCAGGCCTGGGAGGAGGCGCGGTTAATATAGCGGGGAGAGGCAGTCACTGCGATGTGTCTTATTGTCAGGCTTCAATAGCTGTATCAGTAGGTAGAAAGTTGACAGTTTTTCTGGTTTCTTATTAAATTTGTGATCACTCTGGCATATCGATACACTAACACACAAACAGACGTCCAGGATTCTTCCTCCTTTCCTGCACACACTCCCGGTGTCCTCACCCCCATGTACTCACTCGGGGGCGCTATCCCTGAAGGCCACATCTGAATTCTTTTGTTCCCAGTTAAAGACCCATTTGCTATACAAAACCACAAAATTGCTTCAGTCGTGATTAATAGACTGATTTTTAAAAACCAACCCTGCCAAACTCATTCATGTCCTGACTTCAGTGTAATGTGTACTGGAAAATGCAAAGTCATCGTTATCAATTTAATTCCATCTCATTCAGAAAAGTAGAATCTAGTCACTCTAGCTGTAACTGTTTTGGACCGCTGTGATATAAAACAACATGGTAAAGATACAGTAAAACCATGCAGGTGATTAGATCAATTGATCTAGTAAAAGTAATTGAGGTCATATTAGGGTCAGTGGAAGACTTTTGACAAACCAAGAGGTTTGCTGAATGAACAGCGACGCAGCCTGAGCTGGAGCAGGTCAGGAGGCCTTGCTGCCTTTAATGTGACTGCAATCAACTGCTCAGGTAATAATGCATATACTGTATACAATAATAATAAGCTAAAGGGGAGGTTAAGCTCAGCTTGATGCGTCACATTGGAATGCTGCACCAATGGCCATTCCCCGATATAAACACTCCCACCAATGGCCATTCCCACATATGACCACTCCCACCAATGGCCATTCCCACATATGGCCACTCCCACTAATGGCCACTCCCACATATGACCACTCCCACCAATTGCTACCTTGACCTCACCCTTTCCAAAAGCTTAATGACATTAACATGCAAGGTGTATTTATTCCTTCCCCCACCCTGACTGTCCAATCAGGAGAGACTGAATTAGTGCAGGGCATTGTGGGTGAAAGAAAGGGACTGCCCTACCTCATAGTGGCTGCCCACTGAAACAACATGTGAGATAGATGGATGGAAAAATGCAGGAGAAGGTTGAAGCCATGGTGCTAAAGATGTAAAAGGTGTAGCCAAAGCCTGGAACCACCTGCAGTAAAAGCAGACAGGCCAGGTGGGAGCAGGGCGGTGCTTTGGGTGACCGGCTATATATTTCTGTAGCAGGACCATGAAAAAACGGCGGGTAAACGGGACCCCTCCTCCACCATTTAAGGGAACAGGTTCCGCTTTCTACCCTCAGTCAGGAGACTCCAAGCCATCGGAGCCAAAACCAGAGGACACAGGGGACACCTTCTGCCCCTCCCTCACCAACAGTAACTCGTCTGCTAATAACAGACACTTTGCACGTTAGTCAGCTGGGATCCTATAGCGTTTCATAGCATCACCTATATTTACTCACACTCATAGTTTATTAGTTTCACCCTTTATTCCATCTCATGCTGCTTCTTATTGTCAATAGACAGTCGTGTAAAAAAAAAATTCATGTGTACATTTGTTCGGAAAAAGTCTTGCATGTTATATGTTATACACACCCACCAAGACATATTACATGCTTAACATACTTGGCCAGTAAAGATTTTTCTGATTAAGATTCTGTTCTAGACAAACAGGTTGAGAGATGTTCTGTTAAATTAGGTCCCAACTGGGTTGTGGCCCCGTGGGATGCACCGGGGGCCAGACAGAAGGCGCTGCAGCCTCATGTTATCCACCCCAGCCACACCATGACCATGTCCGCCTCAGGTCTGCTCCTTTAGGACAGTGTTTCCCAATCCGGCCCTCAGGGACTCACAGACAGTCTGCATTTTTGGACCCTTTGCTGTAGGATATTAAGTGAATCTCCTGACTGCAGGAGAGGACAGGAGCCGGTTATATCCAGCAGGCAGGAGCTGGTAGGTCCCCCTCCATGGCCGCCCCTAGCGATCAGCGTGGAGCCAGTCTGTCAGAGCGGCGTGCAGGACCGCACAAGCAGATGGCCCTCAAATTACAGCTGGCGGTAATTGCGGACCGTCGGCAATCCTTTTCAATTACAGCCGGCAGCATAAACGCCACACTCTAGCTTCACCCCCGCTGCAGGTTTATTCTGTAAGTGACTCTTGTCTGTGCTGATGTTTCAAAGGCGGATTCAGCGCCTCTCGCCTGGTGGGGGGGGAGTCCTTTCAGAGACGGCCATGGTTGCTGTAATTAAAGCCATTTCCCCAGCAACAGATGCCTCTCCTCTCCATGGGGGAAGGAGGACATGAAGCATAAACCATTATTATCAATGCGCTTTTCGTTTGCATTTATTTATCTTCAGTCACCCCCCCGGCACTCTCGCTGTCTCACACATGCACCACAGATTGTGTGTTTACATCAAGCACCTCTGTGGGAATGGAAACAGACACACAAGGTATCACTGTGTGACAAGATGATCACAGATACACGCTCTGCAGGTGAAGCGGCTTCCCTGACAATAACATTTGCAGAGCTGTTGGGGGGGGGGGGGGGGGATCGAACACTTGTTCCAGATTATATTGTACTTCAGTCCAGATGTAGACCAGAGTCCGCCAGTTAGGGAGACACAGAAACTCCGCTACCCTCACTCACTCTAACTCAATAAGCATTGTCTCTGTTCTGTTCATCTGTCCCTAGAGCAAGTCTTCGAAGTGACACATGGCAAACGTGCAGCCCCAGCGAGTGACGGTGCATGACAGCAGTCAGCCACTCTCTCCCCTTGTCCGCAACCGCACCGCAACACCGCCCTGGATGATGGGAAGTGTGACAGGCTGCGTTTGACGGGGGTGTCCAGACGGGAGCCCTGAACTGTGGTGGTCACACACTGTCCCCGAGAGGCGGTGATCAGACGTGTCTCAGGGGCTCTGACAAGTCCAACAAAAACAGGGGGCATATAGGGGGGAGGAGAATCCAAGAAAGAAGCAGATTTACCTTCCTGCCTTGGCCCGCCATCTTGGAGTCCTGTGACTGGCTAATTAACTGTGTGACTAGTTGGTTAATATTATTTGAAATATTTCTCATGTTTGCAAAATTCAGATGATGATTTCTATTACAGGATCTTCCAGTTTTAGAAAACAGCAAAAAACCAATAAAACCATAAAAAGTGTCCCCTTATGTCATACGATGACTGGACCCCACAGTGTGAAGAAACCCTGAGAGAGCAAAGTCATTCCCACGCCGCACCCTAACCTATCCCGGATGGACGACTGCCCTGTTGCTTGCTCCACCCTCCGGGTGCGCCACACCACGCCTTGTGGGCCTGCTGAATCAATAGTTGTTAATTGTAGTTTGACAGATTGGATTCAGTGCACCTGTAAATCACAGAGATGGTTCAGGGGCAGAAACATAGGGGTGAGGAGGCAGACACCTTGGGGTTAAGGGGCCAAGACAGAATAACGTGGGGTGGAGGCACTGTGGTGCAGGGGTGGAGAGACAGTGATGGGGATGGAGACACTGGGTGTGGGGGGGCAGAGACACTGGAGCACAAGGATGGAGACACTAGGCTGTGGGGGTGAAGATCCTGGGACACAGGGGCTGAGAAACAGTGATATAAGGGTGCAGATGGTAAGAAACAGGGGCGGGGTCACTGAAGCGTGAGGGGTGGAGACACTGAGGCCTGGGGGGAGGAGATCAAGAGGAACAGGGGAGGGGTCACTGAAGCGTGAGGGGTGGAGACACTGAGGCCTGGGGGGTGGAGATCAAGAGGAACAGGGGCGGGGTCACTGAAGCGTGAGGGGTGGAGACACTGAGGCCTGGTGGGTGGAGATCATGAGGAACAGGGGTGGGGTCACTGAAGCGTGAGGGGTGGAGACACTGAGGCCTGGGGGGTGGAGATCATGAGGAACAGGGGTGGGGTCAGTGAGGCGTGGGGGTCAGAGACAGTGCAGAGGTGCCACTGAAATCTAGGCAGATCCATTACAGCACTCTGATATTCACTGGGTTTGTGCTGTAGCCCTCAGTACCGGTCCAGAAGGCAAAGCCCCCTCATCCAACCCCCTCACAGCACAGCTGCAACACATTCCTCATCTCATTTAATGAGGCTGATTTTTAGGAGAAAACAGGCACCTCCCCTCCCTGTCCACTAGGGGGCAGTAACTCCGGGGCCATACAACCATCTAGTGCTTTGCCTACCCGGCACCTTCACTGAGATTACCTCCCATGGAAAGGACCAGGATACAGGACACCCTCCCACCCAGTCTCAGTATGCTTCCTGTCCCCAGCAAGGGAAGGCACTGAGGCTGTGTGTCCGGCAGCACATCCCACAGGACAGCAAGGAAGTCTGAACACATTATCGAGGAAAAACAGACGTGAAATACCGACCACTTTCATGGAGGCTCCCCAGTCTGTTTCCTCCAGCACCTTTCAGCAAGCCATTCATAAAAGGCAGACAGACATGCAGCCGGGGGGGGGGGGACTCACAGGAAGTTGATGCAGCCGGTGCCGGGTGGGGGGGCGATCCACACAAAGCTGAGGCTGGTAGAAGGTTGGTGACTAACGTGAGAGGCCAACACACTGCACACGAACTGGGAGCCGAACTGGGAGGCAAACTGGCCCTCTGGCAGCACTCCTGGAGCTGAGACAGGAGGTGGGACCACAACAGGCAAATCAAGCAATCAGTCAACCAATTAACCAATCAATCAATTAACCAAAGATCAATTAACCAAACAACATTGCAGGTCATTTAGAGAAACTTAAGCAGCTACAAAAATACATTTTATATCATTTTGTGTAAATATAAAAAATGCAGAAGTGTTCATAAAATATAACAGAAAAGAAATATGAAACATAAAAAATTCAGAATACCATTCAAATATATCCATGCAACCACATATACAATATATGTGTGTGTCTGTATGTGTGTGTGTGGGGGGGGGTCCTACACCCTAGGCAGCAGGGCAGGGGACACCCAGGGCGGGATGTCAGCCAATCACAGGGCAGGGGACACCCAGGGTGGGATGTCAGCCAATCACAGGGCAGGGGACACCCAGGGAACAAACACACATACACTCTATAGGCAATTTAGTGACACCAATTAGCCTGATTGCACGTCTTTGTACTGGGGAAGGAAACCCACTCAAAACAAGGAAAACATGCAAACCAAACACACAGCAGGGCCAGGATATGAAAGCCCAACCTGGGAGGTGTGAGGCAATAGCTCTACCTGCTATATGTGATGCTGTCATATGTAAAGATATATAGGTATATTTAGGATGTACCTATATACACCCCCGGCTAGCTCTAGGTCTCACTGCCCACTCATCTCTCACAGTATTTTTATGAATCGAAGTGTGTCCAGTCCAAGTAAAAACCAAAGACAAGGCAATTGGTACATCTGCAGTGGGATAGGACCTGAAGAGCTCCTGAAAGCAGATGGCAGCCAATCGGAGAAGACCTTCCGGGGATCAATGGGAGTCATTGACCAGGTCTAGAATCCAGCCTTTTACAAAAACTATGCTTAACGTTAAAATGTTAACTTCAGAGAACTCATTTATACCACATCAATGAATGTTAACCATTTCATGTTTTATACAGTGGCATCTGGAACTACATGTTAAAGTACTTTTACTTTAATACTTTAAGTACACAGAACAACCTTAGAACTCGAAGGCCTCTTAGCTCGACCAATTCGGACATCGAACGAGTCTGTTGAATTTTTTTTTTACTTCTACCTTGACCTAAATCTTGGAACTCGAGCATTTCTCTTAAAACGTGTGTGCTTCGAGATGCATTCAACTCCACCAATTCAGACCTTGAATGGGTTGGTTGAGAAAAATCTAATCGCAACTTGACTTAAAACTCGACAAAACAAAACAGAGCAGCTATAACTTGTACAGACTGAGATGCTGTCACGGACCCGGGTGGTTCTGGTGCGAGGATGAGGCATGGAGCAGGCAGAAAGGTAGAAAACCCACTGGCAGCTCACAGGACACAACAGGGGTTTATTATCAGAACTGAAAATGCAGAAAAACAATACAAAAGAAAATCAGACCACGAGGGGTCCAAAGTAATAGGGGATAATAATAATAATCAATCCTTTATTTATCCCCATGGGGAAATTCCTTTTTATGCCTCCCTCAACATGTTCTTTGGAGCGCAAGCTGTCCACAAGGGGCAGCCACCCATAGCGGCGCCCAGGGAGCTGGGGGTCAAGGGCCTTGCTCAAGGACCCACAGACAGGCTGAGGCTGGGTTTGAACTGGCGACCTTGTGATTAGAAGCACACAGGCTTAGCCCACTGAGCCACATGCTGCCCCCAAATGGGGCCGGTGGGCATGGAGAATACAAATAACGCAACATTCACCATCACTGACATTCTTACAATGAACGACTGGAGAATGCAACTAAGGCAGAGACTTAAATACAGAAACTAAACCAGGTAACGACACAGCATGAAACATGGAACAATTAACCAATCAGGGAGGAAACACAAGGACTGACGCAAGAAAACAGGCAACGGTAAAACTAATTAACTTATTAACTCAAGGAAACTGGGAGATCACAGGGAAACTAAAACTGACTGAAACAGAATCTAATACTGGGAAAATAAGAAGGCTAGGTAAAACACAACCAAGGCACAAAGTAAGAAACCACAAAATGACAGGAACTAGAAAAATGGATACCAATGAAACTCTAGGGAACAAAATACAAAAACAGAGGAAGCAGGACTTGAACATACACCAGAGGGGTTAACAGGTAGCCATGCAGCCAATAGGGAACAGTGGAAAACACAAAGGCTGACAACTAGGAGGACAGGATGGCCAGCGACACCTGCTGGCCAAACAGGGGGAGGACATGAAAGACCAGGACAAACTTGTGCTGACCCTGACAGACGCATCTCTAATGGAATGAAATGAAGGCAAACGGACCTACTGGGATGCTGATGTCTATGAATTGATCTCAGTGTCGTGGTACTTCTCAACTGACTTCAACATGCGAAAGCTGTGTTCCTGAGTTTGTATGTATATCTGTATTTACTTACTCTTACTTCAGCAGAAAGACCAATGAGATACTTTCATATTTATTCGAGTACATCTTTGCCTGTTTATTTCTACTTTTACTTAAGTGAATTGTTTGAGTACATCCTCCACCACTGCTATAGACCCCCCCAATGCTCACAGCAGCAGAGCTGATGACGGACCCCTGATCGATTGCCCCATCGAATGGCTCTGATCGGCTCTGGCCAGGTGACTCGCCCAGCTTCAACTGCTGTACCAGACAGTTTGAAATGAAACCATGGGTCTGGGCAGAGCATGGGTGTGGCGTGTTTAATGCGCAGTGGGGGTTGTACACTGATGTTTGGAAGGGTTATTTCATTTCGTCAGCAGGGACCCCCCTGCAGAAATGAATATTAATGTCCACAGATGGAGTGTTGTTCTTAATTTAACATGGGACATGGCGTCTAGTCTGAAACTCCGTGAGAGCGAACAACCTTGACCATGTGCCCCGGGGGGGGGGGGGGGGGGGGGCTGTATGGGCTGGCCCAGTCACATGGTTAACCTCCTCCCCCCATCTCTGCTTCAAGCTGCCCAGCTCATATTTCACCGCCGCACTGCCCACGTAAAACAACATCACGGTCATTTAACACGTGTCTTTTCAGTCAGAGATGCGTTGAGAGAGTGTGGGACCCAGTCTATACCTGTGCTGCTCTAATGAACCCCTTTTAATAAAAGTTTTGGGAGAAGGGTGTTGGATCTAGGGGATGTTTGATTCCAAGGGTTTGTCCAGATAACACAGGTACTATCTACACTGATGTCGTTCTTTCTGACGGTCAGGGCTATGAACTTTATAAGGGGGTTGGTGTTTAGTTGGATACTCTGGGCACAAGCGTGTCCTATTCCAACAGACTGGCAAGTCATCCGGTGGAGAGGAAGAGCTTTTAGGTATTTAACAAGCCACAGGGCCTGGCAACATTATGCTGGCAGTTTCACAAACTTCCTAACTTTTTGGACTTTTGTAATTCTAGGACTTCTGCATGAGAAGCCAAAATTCATACAGTGCAGCCAACCAAAGATTTGTTTGGAATCGATGAGTGACAAGGGAAGCTCTCACAATCACAGGTGTCTCTTTTGAGGGCTCTCACAATCACAGGTGTCTCTTTTGGGGCTCTCACAATCACAGGTGTCTCTTTTGGGGCTCTCACAATCACAGATGTCTCTTTTGGGGCTCTCACAATCACAGGTGTCTCTTTTGGGGGCTCTCACAATCACAGGTGTCTCTTTTGGCGGCTCTCACAATCACGGGTGTCTCTTTTGAGGGGTCTCACAATCACAGGTGTCTCTTTTGGGGGCTCTCACAATCACAGGTGTCTCTTTTGGGGGCTCTCACAATCACAGGTGTCTCTTTTGGGGGCTCTCACAATCACAGGTGCCTTCACTACTTGCAACACTAGTAAGACATGTGTGACACAGAGACAATCCAGAGAAGCAAGTCTGGGAACAGCCTACAAACCATTACCCCCGGCAGCAATCTGTGTATGATGAAACATCTCAGAAATGCATCAGAAGTGCTGATGACACTGCGGAATCTTGGAAAAATGCAAATGCATACACACACACACACATACACACACAAACACAGGGACACACACATGCACGCACATGCACACGCACACACAAACACAGAGACACACACATGCACGCACATGCGCACGCACACACAAACACAGAGACACACATGCACGCACATGCGCACGCACACACAAACACAGAGACACACACATGCACGCACATGCGCACGCACACACACACACAGAGACACACATGCACGCACATGCGCACGCACACACAAACACAGAGACACACACATGCAAGCACATGCACACGCACACGCAAACACAGAGACACACACATGCACGCACATGCGCACGCACACACAAACACAGAGACACACACATGCACGCACATGCACACGGTCCCCACAGCATCAAAATAACAGATTTTTAAATCTCATAGTGTGATATTTGGACCCCATAATGTAAAACATACATAACTCCCCCCTGACACACACACACACAGCCCTCTTGTGGGCTCCCCAGCGGAGCTCCCGCATGCATGTGGAACTCCAGGCCAACTCCTAAAGAGGCTGGGGGTGCAGCATGTTCTCAGGGCATAACAGCACTGCTCTGTCTTGGCAACGACACTGGGAGCCATCACAGTTTCTGCCAATCAAACTGCCATAGCAACTGAGAGACATCGCCATGGCGATGCAGGGGGTCTGTCAGGCAGTGCCAAGGGGAAGCTGTGCACCAAAGGCCGCGGAGACCGCTGCCAGCGGCGAGCCTAGGTAGGGGGGCGGGAAACGTTGTGGGAACCGGACCGAGGCATTTGTCACATGAATGGAGGGTCGTCCCATTGGCCCTATAGGCACCTGGGGGTGTGGCCAGTGGGGGGGGGGGGGTGGTGTTGACATGTGAGGGGCCAGCAGAACCCGGCATCCATGTTTACCACCAGAACAATCACTCCAAACTCCATGGCAACAACTGGCCATCCATCATCTATAAACTGTAATAAAAGGAAATGTAGTGACAGCACTGACGGAGCTGGGGGAGGGGACAGCACTGTCACATACAGTGCCCTGGTGACGGGGAACTCTCCTCGCATCACTGCTTGAAGGGGGACAATGAGGGTTTGCTTTATTCAGACTGATCTTGCATATTCTGCACCGACCCTTTGGGTTCTGGGCGATTTTCTTGCTAAGGTGAACGTGCCAATTTACAGCAGTCCCTGTTCAGTCACCTTCCAGGAAGACTGAGACTCCTGCTGTGACTGAGACTCCTGCTGTGACAGGGACTCCTGCTGTGACAGTCTTCGGTCATGTCTTCTCCAGTTAATGTTCAGGGAAGCATATTCCTTTGTGACACTGAATTCCTCAGGTCGTGGGCTCCAAGAAAGCCACTTTGCGTGGTGAATTGAGCACTTTAAAAGGACACAGCGCTGTAAGTGTTTGCCGCCTCTGCATGTCAGCAAGCTCGAATTCTCCGCAGCGGTGTCCCTGTAATCCTGTAATGGAAGCTTCAGGAAGTAAATCTCCCAGCTGCTTGTGTGGATCCAAATCTGAGAACGGCACTTGCCAGGTCGCTCTGGCGTACAACTGGGAGGGGGGGCAGAGGTTTAATCCCTTCCTGCTGTCACCCCCCCGCACACACACACTCCTGCCCACCTCAGACTGACTTGCTGAGTTGTGCTTACTGATGGGCAGCCTATCATGAGTGATCCTGGGGAGCGGGGGCTGGCTGCAACCTCCTGGAGGTGCTTATCTTGCTCAGCGACCCCCCCGCCACCCAACCACCCATGTCATGTGCTCAGGATGACCACAGGGGGGCATGGGGATAATTTGATTTCTAATCTGACATGACTCCCAGCTAATAGTCAGATTCCTCAGTTTATTAATCTGATATGACTTGTGCCCTGAATTCAGGAAGCAGTAACCCCGCACCCCCATCCGAAACCAGAGGAAGCAGCTCCCCCAGGGGTGCTGGTGTCAACAAGGGGCACGACTGGGGGAATCTCATCATCTGGGGGGGGGGGGTGTCTGCCAAGGCCTAGGTTGACAGTACCTCACCAGAAAGTTCTGGAATAAAGACGGCAGCAACCAGGATGGCAGACAGGGATAGGAAACATGTCACATCAGGGTGGGGGACATGATAAGGCACAGGAAAGTGTCACGCCTGTAGCTCATCAGGGACCAGCTGTTGTACCATGGAGGTGAAGGCCTGTACGTCAACAGAGATTCACGAGGGGCAATTTTTTTGACCGTCTCCATGACGCCCATCGAATCCAGCCAAAGCGGATTCCCTCTGCACACAGAGACACTAAACGTGTTCACAGCCTTCAGGACGCGTCGGCATGGGGGACAATCCAGCATGGCGGGGGGGCAGATAGTTTTAGATTGCGAGTCTCTGGGGCTTCCTCTGAGCTTTTGAGGAGAAATGCAACCCCATAGGCCGACCAGCCTTCGCCAGTCCGTCACGCATCCTGAGGAGAGCCGTGATGTTGAGGAGGCGTCACCCTACACACACAGACACACATACCCTCATACATACACATATACACACACATATACACCCGCACACATACCCTCATACATACACATATACACACACACATATACACCCGCACACATACCCTCATACATACACCTATACACACACACATATACACCCGCACACACACACTCTCGCTCTTCTCAGGTCACACACAGCTGAACACCTTTTGACTTGCAGCCTCTGCCCAGGCCCCAGATTCGGGGTCCAGTGCAGCCCACGGAGGAGCCCCGGTCCTTTCATTATGATGTCATTCCGGCATGGGTGCCCAACTGCAGATGCAACTCTGAATCATAGGTCAGCGTGCGGCTGGTACAGGCTGTAGGTCATATATATATACGGGGAGGGGAGGCAGGGATACAATTGCTGGCCACACCAGGGCTGATAGATCAGTTGTCTGACCATCTCCCCCCCCCCCGACTGTGTATGTGTGTGCGTGCGTGTGTGTATGTGTGTGCGAGGGTTTGTGTGCCAGCATGTGTGAGTGTCTCTGTATATATGAGTGTGTATACAAGTGTGAGCTTGTGTTTAAGTACAGTACTGTACAAAAGTCAATGGCCACCACAGAGAATTATGTTCAAAGCTATTCATCTGGCTGCAAAGTATATATCTGCTCAGAAAAAGAAAACAGTAAAATGACAATATATACAAGAGTACAATAACACAATAAAATGTTCTTTTAAAAGACAATTTCTTACATATCTTGTGATATCTTGCTGGATGGCTAGATGAACACCACTTCAGTTCCCAAACCTCTCCTTACTTAATTAATTAATGAGGACTCTTGCAGGGACCTTAACACACCAGGGCTTAGTCCTGGCCCTCAAACTGAGAGTACGGTTGTCAAAACATCGGAGCTAAACAAACCATTTGGAGCTCGTTCTGATTCATCCTGGGCCTCATTCCCGAAAGCCCCCGACTCGTGACGCCTCTGTTCATGAGGTATAAATTATCCAAACAAGGTGTGGTCAAGTTCAGCAAATTCGGGCATGTGCTGCATGGTTGCTGCAAATGCAGGGATGTACTGGATGGTTGCTGCAAATGCGGGGGTGTACTGGATGGTTGCTGCAAATGTGGGGGTGTACTGGATGGTTGCTGCAAATGCGGGGGTGTACTGGATGGTTGCTGCAAATGTGGGGGTGATCCGGGGTGAGCTTTAGAAATGGCAAAGCTAGCACACTTTGACAGGTACAGACTCATAACTTTACACCAACATAAACATAATTTAGTCATTATTTTCTTTAGTCGAATAGCTGACACAGGACTGAATATATGTGCATGTGAGTGTAGTAATGTGAGGCTCATGCAGGATTTTGTTAGTTTTTGTGTGACTGTGTGTGTGCTTTTTTATAATTATTTCATTGTGGGGACCAGATTTCCCCAGAATGTGATAAAAACCTGTAACCTTTTTCTGTCCCCATAATGATAACCTCAACGTTATAAAAATCTGTGACTGGAATCGAAAACCTAAAAATGCCTGAAGTCTTGTATTTTGGTTTTGGTATTAGGTTAGGGCTGGGTAGGGGTTCAAGTTGTCGTTGTTGGGATTAGGGTTTTGCACAATACATGGACAAGAATATAAATGTAAACGTGTGTGTGTGTGTGCGTGTGTGTGTCTGTATGTAGCTGTCAGCACAGGGTGCAGAGCCGCTCTGATCACAAAGCTGCTCTGCGCTTGATGTCTCTGACTGACAGACAGCCCAACCCATGCTTCTGCTCTCTTTCTCCACTACTCTCTCCTTCCTCTTGTCCCGCCACAGCGGGCCACATTGTCAACACATCATGTTGCCATGGTAACGGCAAGTGGCAGCCCGGCCATGCCCAGCATGTGCGTTTCTGGACGGTCCCTTGTTCATAGGCGTGACGGGGAGCAGCATGTGAGCACGGGCCCCCCCCCCCCCCCCCCCCCGCCTTGGAGTGCTGCTGCTTACTCACATGCTGAAAACCATCACGCTATCATCGCTGTACACGTGAGCCGCTCACCGAACGTCTGTCAGGGTAAATGAACGCCAGTGTGTCGGAAAAAAAAAGGATAATGAAGATCATGCTTTCTAATTAAACTCTAAGCTCAGAGGAAACCTTCTGGCAATAATTAACTGCAATAAAAATAAAGCCTCAGTTGTTTCTTTGTTACTTTCAAAATCATTTAAATTGTCAATGTTTCTTTTGCTATTATTGTTGGCCTTCTTTTCCTTCTTCCCCATATTATCATTATTATTGCTGTTGTATTACGTATGTATTTATCTGAAGGGTGAGGACAGCTGTCCTGTTTATGGAGCCGCTTGGGTTTTGAAATCCCTGATGCTAAGTAAGTAAGAACGGCCTGCTATGCCTCCGGACGTCACCGTGTCGGGGCGTCGTCCACACGGACAAGCCGTCTTCCCATTAACTCTCCTCGCCGGAGAGACGCCCACCATGCCCTATCGTGCCCGTCTCCTGCCGCCCTGACTCGACAAGCGGGACGAGAGGCGGCATTTTCACTAGGCAGAGCCGGCGAGATGCAGAAGATGCTAATGAGAGGCGGGGCCAGCGGAAAAGGCACTCGTTAGACGTGGCATGTGGTCCCTTTTAAATAGTAGAGTCCTGGAAGGAAAACAAAGGGGCTTTAATGGCATAAAGGCTTTTAAAAATATATGAGAGTCATTGAAATTCCCCAGCAGTTGAGTCAGTCAGGACTGGGGCTGGTTTCTGGGTGGGTGGGGGCTAAACCTCTCCCACACATGCAGCGGTGACCTCGTACAGGCTGAAACATACACGCAGCACATGGCCCTGGTGAGATCTTGCACGCTTCCTCTGGCCATGGATCTTTGACATTTATCTATGTTGAGGAACATCTCCCCAGGCTTCTGCCACTTAAAGGCCATGGAACTCCTCACACATCTTCACCTACTTTGGCGAATCCACCACCAATTATCGCGCTTCTGTTTTTTCGTCTCCGCTCTTTGTGGTTCTCCCCACTTAATCTAACATCTTCCTGTGGCAAACCACCTCCCCCACAGAATGGACGTACACTGTCCCAACCCCTCAGGTTGAAATACATCCACCCCCCAAAGGCCTAATCCATGATTTAGTTTCTCTCTCTAATCAGTCTGCTGTAATACTGCTTGTTTGTCGATATTAGTAGTTTCATGACTTAAAGATTTTTGAAAGCCGACTGACATTACAGTGGTTCACCCTGTTCAGCTTCCTTAATAAACCCCTTACTGTCTTACACTAATGTAACATGAGCATGATACACTAGACACCCGTGTAAAAAATAATACCTGAACTTGAAATATGCCCAACATGTTACAGAATGTGTCAGACATAATAACAATACCATAAACAATGTCACAGCTTTGCATGTAAACATGCAGGAAGGTTGGTCCTGTGTGGAATAATAAGATATATAGTGTGTGTGTGTGTGTTCCTTCCAGTAACCATTTCAATGACACCAACTCTCTCTCTTTCTCGCTCTCTCTCTCTCACTCTCTCTCTCTCTCTCGCTCATACACACACATCTGTATTTTCACACTGTCTGCTACTGTACACTAACTTTACACATTCTGTATCTAAAAATCTCTGCTTGCTCGTACTCACAGCAGAGCAGGTTTTTCACAGGTAGCACATTAAGTGTTCATATGCAAAGTGCACTGGGGCGTCTCAGAACACCATCACGCAATCGCACACACATACATGCTCGCGTCTTTCTTACCGTTTGATGTTTGGACTTCATGTGGTCTTTGCACATTCTGCTCTTCAAGTTAATATTTTTTAAACAGGGTGTCTCTTTACATTTTCAAAAATTTATTACGAAAGCAAATGAACAGACAGATATGTGGGAATTATTACGAAATGAGACGTATATATTTAAGGTTTTTTTGCCTCATTTATGTGTACCATGAGTTGCAGGAAGCACATAAAGACGGTACTCGATTTATTTCCACGTCCGCTGTAGCATACCCTCATCAATGGTGGCAATGGCATCAGTGACCCTCTGCTTCAGATTAGTGATGTCACCATGTTCGCTGTAGCGT
>JAODUD010000048.1:7603135-7623253 GCA_026784285.1 Stomatorhinus walkeri | reverse complement strand
GGTGAGTGCAGTGGGGGTGCGCAGAATGCAGCAGCAGGGTGAGCGCAGTGGGGGTGCGCAGAATGCAGTAGCAGGGTGAGTGCAGTGGGGGTGCGCAGAATGCAGCAGCAGGGTGAGCGCAGTGGGGGTGCGCAGAATGCAGTAGCAGGGTGAGTGCAGTGGGGGTGCGCAGAATGCAGCAGCAGGGTGAGCGCAGTGGGGGTGCGCAGAATGCAGTAGCAGGGTAAGTACATTGGGAGTGTGCAGATTGCAGAAGTTATGTCCTCCAAAACAATTATATAAAAAACTTCTACATTTGGTAGGTAAATAAGTAAAAAGCTTCAGAGAAATGCAAGATGAAGAAAGAAGATTCAGCAGCGCCCCTTCTGGTCAGGGAGTGGCAGTGCTTCTGCTTGTGGTCATAAACCTGTGATCCACAGAAAATGTTGTCAGCAAAATGATCACCATGAAGCACAGTACCAGCTCTTCCTGAGAGAGAAAGGTTCACCAGAGATGCATGAAACTAGACGATGGCTGTTGTTTCTTAATGGCTCTCCAATGTCCTCTGCTGAGAATGAAATCTAGCCATGATGAAGGCATGCACTCCTTACTGTGCTGCTCTCAGGCTTGAAGTATGAGAGCAAGCAGACACTCAGCAGCAGATTCCTCTACAGGTTTTGACCAGGGCTGAGGTGACTAGCGAGCACGTCTGGCTACGCACTCCTGACCACACTCAGCCACTCTACCTCAATGCAACCGAATCGTTATTTACAGCATGTCACAGAGGCTGAGCGCCTTTGCCCGCATTGTTCACATTACCTGACGTTCACTTGTTAACCAGATATTGTCTGTCTGTACATGTTTGTCTAAATGCACTGTTTTACTTTCGGTATGTGAGAGTTCCACTGTAGCTGAAACCTTCACACCACAAAGCTTCCCAAAGCCTTGACATCTAAGGAGGAGGATGACTGAATTTACGAGAAAACAGTAATAACCCTGAATGCGGTATATTTTTACAACTTTGATTTCCTGGAATGTAAAATGGGGAAACATCTTTACAACCAACACTGGGCAAGAAATCTTCTACCGTGTGATACTGGCTAGTGATGTCGAGACAGGGAAGGATTTCAAGAAAGTCATGTTGGTTCTTCTAGTGACGACGCTACATTTCGGGAACGGAACTTCACAGAAGACCTACTCCCTTTTTACTTTATGTTAGACCACCACAGAATATAGTGTGTCCTGAGTTCACAGACAGTACTTTTCGAGCCAGGTCCTAAAGAGGTGAGAAGTTCGGGATGTTGGTCCATTTGAGCTATTAATTAAGTGTGACTGATATTACCATCCATCTTCCGACTGCTTATGGTAAGACAGGGTCACGGGGCCCAGGAGCCTGCATGGGGTCACCCTGGAGAGGCAGCCTGTCCAAAACAATCAAATACTTAATTCGAGGAGGAAATGAAGTACTCTAAGGAAACCCAAAGCAAATGTTGGAAGATGCATGCAAACTCCAGGTCAGGGCCCTCAAGAGGCGTGAAGCAAGCAGGGAAACTCGCCAAGCCACCCCATCCATAGCACGTAAACTGGTACTACGTTAACCAGGGCTATTCAAATCACGGTCCTCAAAGTCAGAGACCCTACTGGTTTTCCAGCTTTCCATTACCTGTGAGCTGGGTATGAAGCCTCTGACCAATCAGAATCAGTAATTATTAAACCAACTACCTGGGAGAATTGAAAACAAGGCCTGGATTTGGATTTGAGGTCCAGATTGGAAGATCTCTGATGTAAACCGTATTTTAAACAGTGGTTTAATGATTAGTTTTGTGTCTGTGCTAATGAAACGTATCTGTAATATTACAACAAAACACATCCATCCATCCCTCTTCCAGTGGTCATGCAGTAAAGAGTGTGGTAGGAGTCTTCCCAATCAACATAGGGCAACAGGGGAAGAACATGCTAACTGCGTATATGTGAACCCTGTCAGCACTCTCCACCACACCTCCATGCTGCCTTACATCCAAGGCAAAGAGCCTACATCTTCGAATAAATTACATCACAATTGTTCATTTTGTATAAGTGTTCAAAGGCACATTTTAATGGGAAAACCAATGACATTTCAAAGCATTAGTCATTTTTAATCATCACATTTTTATGACATGAATTTAACATTACTGGAAATTAAAGCGAGTTCTTATTTATTGCTCTGACTTAAGCATGGATTACACATATGATTAATTATATGAAGAGCGCAATCAGGCTAATTAAAATAATTAATAAAGAGGTTGGCTTGATAGAGTGATCCTGAGGACCAGGCCTGCATAAACACTAATATTACATCAGTGGGGAAACAACAGAAGTCAAATAACATCCGTTTAAATAAATAAACTGGAAAAAAATCCATTTAAGTAGGTTGGCATGCCTTTTGCCTTCCTGTGTGGAACACAGGGAATCTGAGGGGAAGAAGCCAGCCCCCCCACCAAAAAAACAAACAGTAAAAATCCAGAGACAGAAACAAACTATTTCATTCAAAGCTATTGGTAATTAAAACCCCCAAATTAGCACTGGCTGAGAAGCTGCCCCTGTTAGGGGGAGCACCTGTGCCGGAGGAATGCTGCGGGGGCACGGGCATGACTCCCAGATAAGGAGAGCAGCTACTCAACGGGCCGATAGGAGGAGGAGTCTGACTGGATGCAAATGCAACTGAAGCGGGTGTGGAAACCCACAACATACCACACACTACTTAGAGAACAGCAGGCCAGCTCTACCTGGAGTCAGAATCCAGCATGGCGGATTATATAAAGTCTAAAACAGAGACTTCCTCTCCTGTTAGCTTCTTCCTCTTTCTAAAGATCCCCTGCAGAAGTGAAAACTGAACGGCCCCATTGTTCGGTCACATGACTGGCCAGGCCTCTCTGAATATTACAGCTGCAGTTAAAAATAGGCCCATACTAGGCAGCCTGGGTGAAGAGGACGCTGACACTCCACAGGCAGCCACTCAGCTATAAAGATCAGCAACACACTGATTAATATTCAAGGGATTTGAGGACCAAAAAAAAGCACAAGAAACCATTACATGCCAAACAAAATCTTTTTAAACCACGTCAGTGTAATTATACCAATTGATACTACTAATTCACCTGATCCACAATCGCGTGGAAGCCAAACATGAGGATCATGCTCTTTATTCCTGAGACCTCCAGCAGTTCTTTGCTTACAGCAGACCATCTCATGATCGGACACGAGCAGACCCGTCTACGGCCTGCCGCCACGTACGAGACTCCACAACCACACTCACAGACAACTTTCGTACACAGCTGAATGTGATACACAATTAACTAAAGCAATATTTTGAGCAGAGCTATCATGATTACTTGATTTAACTCGACTATTTAAAAAGCATCAACATTAAATTCTCCTTCTTGATTACTTGGCAATATAGCGGAATTAAGACTAAGCATAGAAGATGGGGGACCATATAGAGTGAGAACATCAGTTGTGTGCAATCACTTCACATTAAAAGTGAATGAAAATGCAGCCGCCAGTCAGTATTGCAAAGCAGAATTCAAATATCATCACAGCATGACTGCAATGCAAATACATATTAAAAGAAGACATTCTGGTAATGTGAGTTTAGCCATTGATACGCCTCACTTAGCCTCTCGAACTAGCCTACTTGTTTGTCAAAATAATCGCTGCTAAGATTAAGGCTAGCTCCTTCGCTTAGCCACGTCATCTTACATAATGGGGTACATAATAACCAATTAATATGAATATTGTTTTTTTTTTTTATGTGATATGTTCTGAGTAGGGCTGAACAAAACGTTTTCTAGAATACACAGAGAAATTTAGGAGTTGAGAATTAAATATATGGCGAAACAGAATTTAATCTACAAGTCTGTCAGATAAGTTGGAGGAGCTGCACAAGCAGATACAAGGCAGTGCTGACAAATCACCTGCTTCTGCTCAAAACCTTCCCTGTGGAATACAATATATACTGTGGAATACAATATATACTGTGGAATACAATATATACTGTGGAATACAATATATACTGTGGAATACAATACAGCAGAACACGAATGTCTTTTTGTCACCAGTTCATGTTTGCTTTTCTCCGGTTTACTCACTTGGTCTACAAATGAGTCTAACAGCAAGGATGTAAATGCAGTGTTTCCCCTACCATTATATCAGGGGGGAGCCCTGCCCCCCCTTGAAGGTCAGGTTCATTTTATTTAGTTTTATTTTCTATGTAGCGCCAGATCACAACAGAAGTCATTTAAGTTTACCTTTCCTATAGAACAGGTCTATACATTGTCCTTTTATTAAGCAAACTAAATAGCCTCATGTTATTTATCTTATTTACACAACCGCTTGAAATTTTTGTCCCTACATGGTCGCGCGTTTAAAATTCTCCTCTGCTCTCTGTATCGCTCATGGCAGAGTTCAGGATAATAAATACATTTGACAATGGGATTTTCTGCTATAAACTATTACTGTTTTAAGCAATCAGCTATCACCTTTAAAGCCTAACAGTTAATTTGCAGATCAAGACAAACATCTGCAATAGGCTGCAAGACTATCTAGCAGCCTGCATGCGGATCTCAATAAATGGGCCAGACGTTTCTGACTTCCCATTCAAGAGGCTCTAGCAATGTTCTTCCAGAAGCCCAGAAAGATACACTGCAGTGACAAAAGCTGCAGACTTTGTGGATAATTGCCGCTTTGCGCATGTCGAATTTACATGCTCACCCCGTGTCAGCTCACCCCCTGTCAGCTCACCCCGTGTCAGCTCACCCCGTGTCAGCTCACCCCCTGTCATCGTGGCTTTTCAGCAGATCCTCCGACTTCCTAATACAATTTGAAAACATTCCACTTAAGTGGACTGCAGTACATGAACTGACTGTATGTGTGCACCATGAGAAGTGTGGTTGGTTCCTGTCTTCCGCCAGTTGCAATGAATGTATATTCAGGGTATAAGAACATAAGAAATGTACAAATGAGAGGAGGCCACTGGGCCCATTGAGCTGGTTCGGGGAGAACTTAACTAATAGCTCAGAGATGTTAAAATCTTATCTAGCTCTGATTTAATTAAAAAAAAATTTACTTAAAAAATTCGTCAAATAAGTATTCTCTCAAGTAAATAAAAATATAATAAATATCCATTAAGGTGCATATTTAGAAAATTAACTGCACCTGATCTGTACGGTATTCCCATTAGCAGCTTTCAGCTTCATATTCAAACTGCATAACACATAAAGTCTCAAAAAATACAAAGTATAACAAAATATATACCCATTATGATGCAGTATTTAAAAAAATACCTGCGCTGTACTTGTGTTCACATTACCAGATTGCAGGTTCGCATTAGGACGTACGCGCAGCCTGAGAACGTGAGCATGACCATAAATATTCTCCTAAAGTTCACACCGATGCAGCCATTACCTCAATATCCTTGCATGTTTCATTTTCCAGAAAAATGAATACACAACATACATATTGTAAAATATACTGTTAATTAAAACATCTAATTCACTTAGGAAAATTATTTCCACTGCAAGGACATTATTTTCCCCTTCAGCAATATATTTAATAGGACTGTTGAATGCAACGGATGACATCATCTTGAATGGACACTATAATTAGTACAGCCCAACCTTTGTCTTCAGGCTCCTTTCAAAGAGGGTAATTGCACAGCATTCAGTATTAAGTCCTTCCCTCCATCTTCCACAAAAAAATGACAGCTTGCATCAGAATTAGGCTGAGTAGAGTAGTACTATCTGTGTGCGGAGCCCACAGGTGACAGACCATGAGGAAGAGGGTAACTCCATTTGGCCAGCTTCTGTTCCACAAGCTGCTGTCACAAGGTGAATGAGCTAGAGTAGGTCATCCAAGATCTTACCTCCATTGTAGTTTCGACATCTAGTAATCGAGCTTGAAAATTGTATAAGAAATTTCCTGCAGCATGAAGTACCGTAAATGCTTCATGTGAAATAATATGTTTAAGACCCCTTTTACTCAACCAGTATGTATAACATGCTTAGATATGCAAGCAAATGTTTTTTCTCATCAAAGCAAACGATTCTACTGCACATAAGGCACAACTGCAGTGCCTGTTTTGTGGCAACTTAAGAGACAAAGTCAAGTCCATAAAAAACAGAACATGACGACCAAAAGAGCACAAAATGACATCCTTGCTAGGGGCTAAAACTTTAATTGTTAGGATTTAGTAACCAAACCATAATTCTAATATAAGTGGCATATGATCTCGGTGACAAACTGGTTTATTTACAGGAAATGCTTTATAAATTCCCATTGTCCCAAAAACACCTTCCACCCGCAGGCTTATTTATGAAGAGTCCACATGCACAGACTGAGTGAGAAATTACCCATACAGCAAAATTCCTTGCAAACACTACAAGATATAAATAGGGAAACTATAACTATCCTGACAGGAAATTCTCATGCCGTACAAACGGACTTTTCCTTGTCTCTGCACCAAACCCAAATGATGCTTCGGAGATTTAAATGTAATGACTATGTACGACTAAAACTCTTCTGTAAAAACAACCCAAACTAACTTCGTGCAGCCACTGACATGTGCAGCAGAAGATGAGGCTCGGCGGCAGTAGAACTTAACATGACTAAGAAGAGGGAAGGAAGCACATGTGCAGGAAGTCGGCGCATCTGACAGAAAAGAGAAGTGAGAAAGTGATTCGGCTGCATTTTGTTCGAACCTCTGAAGCCTGTGAACACCAAAACAATCAGCAAGGCACCGTCCGACCGGCAGGAATCAAGGGCGTAGTTTCTTTACACGTGCAAGAAGAGCAAAAAGATTCATACGATTTGGGGGTCTCTTTCAAATAAAACTCACAACGAAAGTTGCAAAACAGTTCAAATACAGATTCTGCCCACCAGAAGCACGAGAACAGCGGCTGCTCAGAGCCGGCAGCGAAGCCTGTGTCTGGCTGTGTTTCTATTCTGGCATGGGGGCAGGGTTAACCACAATTCTATCGTAAAAACATACCACTTGTTTGCCATTAGCCGGCTATTACTCGCACAAGCCAGTAATGAAACAGCGGCCTGAATTTGATTTTAATAAAAACATCAAGCTTTCAGCGCAGGCTGATGGAGCCACATCTTAGGCTTTTGCTTATACCGCCTTCCAAGGTTTCCGGTCACCATAACGGAAGAAACGTTTCAGCCCAACCCCACGCAAAGCCACTCTAATGTCATTTTAGGGATAGCTGTTTTCATAAGTGATGAACGCAGATTTAACCAAACTGCGCCTATCTGTTATATAACTGACTGAGAGGCTTGTCCAGGTGTTGAATGACACATGACATTTATTCTACAGTCTTGTGACCCATACATTCACTGGAGGCAAATTTGTTTTGCAGGGAGTAAAAAGTCACACCACCCAGGTGAAAAGCAGACACACTTAACGGGAGGACGGCGGGAAAATGTCCAGCAAAGACATGTCCCCACTGCTGATACGACAGGCCTTGTGGCTCCATCTGTATGACGGGGCCACAGTTCATGCAGGGTACTAATCACCAAAGGGGACCTAATCTGTTGAATAGGTAAATTGGAGGAAAAAAACAAGACAGAGCATAATATCTGGAGAAGCTTGCTTTGAAGCATGATCCTCACATGCACGTGGCTTCAGGAATGCTTGCAATTTATGAATTTTGTGCACTTATCAGTTATGTGTTACATTGGCTTTAACTCAAATTTTTATCAAACTGTGTGTAGCCAGAGCTGAAAACCACCATTTAATGGCTGTGAAAAGTCAAAAACTTCAGGAAAATTCAGTTTTCGTTGGAGAGCGTGTTAATAAATGGCTGACCAGGTTTAATCACCACACAGAAGGATATTGGAGGGTGTAAATTCTAATGTCAAATCCATCCATCAACTCACCAATAATGATAAAAATAATACCGAATGATAAAAATAGCATTAAAAAACACATAACATTACCAAAGTATAGAGAACACAGTTGCCAAGCAATTATCACATGCTGTGGACAAACAAAATGTATCCCATATGGGAAATGACAAGATTTGTCTGTTTCAGCAGATGTCTGATGTCAGTACTTTGAGGGAGGGAGCAGAGGCCAGCAATGACACCGTCATAGTTAAGCACCAACAGAAACTCACCATGCTATCAGAAGCAGCATAGAAAATGATTAAAATAGAAAATAAATCATGTCAGACTGAGCTTTCCCATATTTTGCTTCCCTGAGTAGCCTGTTTCCTCAATGACCCCTAAAATGGTATGATCCGGGACATGACATCATCGTGGCTGCACGGTGACTGGCAAATGCATCTGGGCAACCTTCAGCCTACCACAGAGAGCATGGGGCAAAAATACACAGGGCACATACACACACTCGCACTCTATGGGCAACGCAGAGACGCCGTTTAGCTTACCCAAAGGTTGTTGGTGGAAACCAGAGAAAAGGTGAATTTCACACATCCAGAGAAGGGAAGGGATTTGAACCCACAACCCAGGACCCACACAGTCACATTGTTATCCACTGAACCATAATGCAACACAAATACAGCATCTCTGCTTTTTATAACTATCTATTTCTTCTGGAAATGGTGATTGAAAGATGCCTCTGAGGTAGGGTCCATGTGGAGAATTTAGTTCTACACTTATCTAGCGATGCAGAATGCATCTGAACACCTTTAAACACTAAAAACTAAAATTAAATACTAAAAACTAAATAAGTACCCACTCATTAGGAAGTAGAGAAGTTTCAACTATCTTGAAACCTTCCTTAAGATCCATCCATTTTAATTAACTGCTTATTCAATTAGAGTTCTCCCTTGATCAGTGTTTCTCCTTTGGCATCACCAGAGGTCCACGTTACTGCTCCCTCAGGGCTGAGAAACACTGCACTAGATGGTATACAGTTCCACTGCAGGCCAGGTACTGACAGTGACTGTCCAAGAACAAGATTAATCAGTTCACGGACAGAGCCCGTTTGCCTGTGTGGGCACCTTGCTATTTTTCATCAGAGCATTGTCACTAAATAAAACAAGTAAATAGAATAAATGCAATAAATAATAATAATAATCATAATAATACCATCGATGAAACTTTTACAATTTGTATCAAACCCAAAGCAGTCACTGACCTTTACTTTGTCATTCCTCTCTAAACCTTGAGCAAGTACACAATCGAAGTAAAAGCGCATATGTCTGTACATAAAAACAACTTCAGCAGCGCGTTCTCTACAAAAAACAGTCAGAATGTAAATCGAAGAAAAAAGTGGTTAACAGCCATACTTGTATTCTGTGTATTGTGGCAAGAAGGAAATATTATAAGAGCCGCCGTGTACGAGCATAATTATAGAACCATCCTGCACTCACCTCTATCTTCAGAGAAGCGCATCCTTTCAGGAATTCGCGTATATTTGCAATGCAGTCCGCTTCATTTCTCGGCTCCTGGTAATACTAAAAACCAGCAGCAGAATGAGAAAAATAACGTTACATTACTGCAAGCTTTTTAAAACCGTGCATGTGACTCTGGAGAATGCGCGTACTGGCTGTTAAACGGACGTACTCAGAGCAGTCGCTTGAAAACGTAAACCGGTCTGCAGCGTTGTTTCCGACCACTTTTACAAAGTAGCAAAACAACACCCCCTGCACATACACAAACAGGGACACTGACACGGACACACGCGTACGCGCAGTGTAGCAAAGCGCAAGGCCGATCGCTCGCGGAAGGAAGTGACGGAGGCGGCGCGAGCCTCCTAGCTGTTCGCCTTACGGAGCAGCAGCCGCAGCGAAGCGCGCGCTAGTAATGCCCGCTATTTTAAACATCGCCGCTCGCGGGTGTAGTAACGCGAGCAGGACCCTGCCAACTAATGCAGCTGCATTAAATGTCACGAATATTTAACAAATCTTTCTTACGGTCTTTGTTGCATTTTTAAAAAAGGCTGTTGTTTTTTTTCCCTTTGCACATCACCAGTGCTTAATTATTGCCAGTTAAATTGGGTTGTCATTTCTTCCTCCGCGTCAAAAAACAATAGCTGAGGCACAGAGCACTCACAAAGCAACTTTTTTTCCCTTTAAACATAACATTTCAACACGGAGTACAAGAAAAAGGACGAGATTACAGACTACGGTCCTGTACAAGAACACTTTAGGTCAGCTTTTAAACATAAAATATCTTATTCTATTGTTCAACGGCACTCATATTAAATGCTAAAATAAACATGTCAGTTTGTCGGAGTGTGAAGCATATGCGGAACCAGATTGTAGAAGTCGGTTAACTAGTTGAAACCCATGCAGTAATGACAAAATTAACTTTTTACTCGTATATATCTAACTTCCGGGCACGTTGAGTACCTTTTTGTGCTTCAGGCTAGTTCTGTAAACGCGAAAAGCTCCCCTTTCCACGGTTTTATGGCTGTTGAACCTGTAAGGACAAACTGCTTGCCTGAACTGGACCGGAATGCACCCAGAAACGGCACGCGGCACTGGAACGGCAGTGCACTTAAATGCACGCGGCACTGAACGTCTCTAGCAATTTTAAACACTTACTTCAGTTCAAATAATGGATATACAATGACGGCAGCTATTGTAATGATTAAAATACGGAACACCGTTATTATGTATACAGGAAGTTGACGCACATCTTTGACCAGTAGCCTATAAATGGTCCTTATGTGTGAATGTGTATATCTGTATATATAAATGTGTGTGTTTGTTTATATAAAAGAAACACTCACACGCGACGTAAATGAGAATCGCATTTGGAGAATTTCGGTACGCGCAGCCACAGACGAGAAACTTGAGTTTCAGCAAAGTTTGCGCTATTCCGTTTCGTCTCCAGTTCTCCATATACAACAAGCACATGCTCGAACAAAGAACATCATGTTACAGTCCACATCATCCACTTTTCTTTTCCCCCACCATTGCTACAGGATAATGTTGCGATTCGTACCGCCATCCCAGCATTACCTTTTGGATCGAGCCCGGTAGCAGCCTGTCCATGAGCTTACAGAGCACAACTCCATCTTTGAGAGATGTTTTAAGAAACTCCTCCGGATCTGCGATGTTCTTCTTCGGAGAGTTCAGAACTCCTAAGGAAATGAGCCAAGTAACAGTTTGCTCCTCCGGGTTCATGACTAAGGCGGACACTGCATGCACCAGCGGGCTGAAAGCGCCGAGATGTTACCCACATCCGTGAGACAGACACGCAGCTCTTACATCCGCCTTTGTGCCCTTAGCCTTACACGCTAAACTCTCGCCAGCTTTCTCGGAGCCCGTCTATTTCTCCTGACAGGGAGGGGGGAAAATGGTGGTGCCGATCAGGAAATGTTTTCCGTAATTACGTCCATTTCCCTCCTGTCTTTAATTACAAAGATCTCCATGCATTGGACCGCGTACAAACTTGAATTCAAGTTGTGAAGGTTTTGCGATGTATTTTTTGGAGGTGTCGTTTTTCATTATCCAAATTCAAACGTAAGGGCATTACCGCTACCTTCTGGAATGCACGCCGGCTTCAGTTTCTCCAAGACGGGCTTCAGATCTCGGGTACATTTTAGTTTAATGCTAGTTTCTCACACAAGTCACTTGACACAGCTTTTATTGAAAAGATTACACTTTAATGTACATGGCACAAACATTCAAAACATCTCACAGGAAATCTTACTCAGTGTCACTTTGCTTATTACAACAAAGTTTAAGATGGCAGTCAATTACATTAGAGATGCTGCACGTCTTCCCACTGGGGACTTCAGAATGGACTGTTCGTTAGACCAGTCGGCCCCACAAAGGTCTTGACCGGCTGCTGCAATAGCTAAAAGCAAGAAATGAAGAGGTGGTAAACACTATGGCAAGATCAAACACGTCTGGGGTGATATCAGTTCTGAAAAACTGAATTCTCCCATTCATCTGACAATACACTGAAAAATTAGCAGGAGTAACGGATACTTAGCTTTGAAAGTTTCTCAATAAGATCCTGTTTTCCACTTGCATCTATCACTCAGTATTTGAGCAATCTTTCTAGGCGACTGCCTTGGGGTATTGTTTTGATTACTTAAGCAACTTTCCCTCCTGTTAGTAGGAAAGCCATCCAACTCAGCAAGTCATCTTTAGCTTGACACCCCCCCCCCCCTCCGCCCCCCCCCAAAAAAATGCAACTGTCATTGCCGGCCTTGCTTTGCTCATGCCATCTTTTAAAAGACCTGTCATGTTTGCTGTGAACACTAGACTGCTTCAAACAGCCTCTTTAGTTCTCCAGAGATCAAAATACTGCCACACCATAGGGAAGCATTTCATTGCTAGTGTGCATTAAACACAGTCCCACTGCTGCCTAGATCGTGGGCGTCTCCATGAAGTTAAATTGGGACCACAGCTTACGGATAATGGTACAAAAAACATCCGGTCATCAGCTTGCCTACCCACCTTCAGGAAATGCATCAAGACCCATCTGTTCCCAAAACATCTACCAGCCCAACACCAGTCCATGTTCCCTCAACACTGTTGATCTGAATAGATTTCCTATCATGTTCTTACTCTTTGATAGGCATCTTGTCACCATCTCCAACACTGCTCACGCAAATGTGCTTTCACTGGGAGATCAGTCTAGCTGCACATGTGCCAAGTTGACTCCACGACAGCTGCGAGTGTCATGTGCCACTTGCCTTATTCGCATGTTGCTTTGGACAAAAGTGTCTGTGGTCAGACATTAAATACCAAACTATCTGGTGTCAGTCATCAAGACCGATAAAAGTAAATATTCCTAACGCTATGACATCGCAATGCATCACACTATTGAATCCTTCTCAAAACTGGACATCATTCCTCAACTCACAAAAATCAGACCACATAGTGGAGTCTGTATAAGCAGCAGGAATTAGCCATTAAAAAAAAAAAAAAAAAAAAAAAAAGACACACACATTAACCTTGCAGACAGCACCAGAGCGGCCGCCTCACCACGAGGTTTGTCCAGTCATTTAAACGGTCGTTCATCTTATACATTCAGAGATGAACTTACCCTGAAACAAGAAAACCACAAATTAGCAGGCAGTAATTTTCACTAATGCGAATAATGAATGACTGAACAAGTCATTAAAAAGAAACAGAGCCACCCTTTCCTTTGCCCTCCTTCCACGTATTTAGACTACGGTCCAAATTGGCTTTTCCTTCAGTTTACTCTCCAGTTTGCGTTCCATTATTGTAGTTTTTCGACGTCAGTTTGGGTCTCCTTCAGTGAATTTGGGCATGCTGGATTAAGTTTGACTTGTGCCGAAACCAAGGCATCCTTTGGTCTACAATAACGTTAAATCCATTGATTTTGCACAGAGGTTGCACTTACATTAAAATATCACTATGGTGTTAAGTTTCCCCCCCTTGCTCCTTTTAAGGCTATCGATTGTAGTGGGAAAACCGCCTGCTGCATCTGTTAAACATGAAGGCTTGAGTTGAGAGGATTCTGAACATGGAAGTTACATTTTATACCATCATTTTGGAGATTGCTACTCGCGTCAGCATTTCACAGCCCCTTAGATGAGGAAAAAAAGGTCTCTTTGCTTACCATCTGTTGACAGGTAACTTGTTTTTATCTGTTGAATGTTGAAAAGATTCACTTGCGTTTTGGGTGTCAGGTTCTTTGGCTAGGTCGGCGTAAGCCATCAAAGTTAGGCTTTGGCTTGGGGGGGGATCCATTACCAGAGGGATTACTGATAAAGAATCTGGGAAAAATGACATTTGCCTTTTTCCTTCAGTGAAACCACAAGTTGATTGAATCTCTGAAGCTACAGCAGACAATTTTCATTTTTAAAAAAGGTCCAATAGAGCTCCGATGTTTATGTCTGGTTAGAACGTTAGAAATCTCAAAGGCAAATGCAGGCAAATGAAACACAGCATTAATATTATTTCAGGTTTCTCTGAACATCCACCAGCTTTGATCACATTTTCAATAAAAACTTTATTAGTAAATGAAGGCATTATTCCAGGGAACTGCAGTGTGTAACAGTACTAGTACAAAGACACTTAAAATAGCTACAGACTAGATGGAGAAGGCGGCCCAAGAACGAAATACAAAACAAACATTCCATTTCTTCAAAAAAAAAATTGATGCTCAGGGTTATGAACGGGGAGGGGGAGCAGTAAGGTTTGTCCACAGAACTCAAAATTAGCTTCTTAGGTCTTCCACTTCCATCTGAATGTTAGGAACACACTCATGGGTGCCGGTTTGAGAGAACTTCCTTTGTTTGTAAGTCTGTTCAGTATCTGCTGCGGGCGATTCCTCTATCCACCCGGCTGCCTCCGCGTCCACCACCACGGAGCCCGCCCCGGCTCGAGCTGCCATACGCGTCGCGAGGAGGGTAGCCTCTATCGATTGGGGGGGCAGGTCCCCTCTCCTGTCTGCCCATTCGTTCGCCACGGCTAGCAGAGTATGGGTCACTGCGACTGCTGGGGTAACTGTCACGACTGCCGTAACCATCCCTGGAACTGCCGCCATAGTCGTCATAGCGACTGCTCCCGCCACTTCCACCGTAGGATGGCGGAGGGCCCCTTGAGGGCGGGGCGCTGCGCGAGTTACCTGTAGGGTCAACGGGTCAGGTAATTGACAAGTTCACCACTAACAGATTGTGCTGCATGTTTCTGGGTTTTTGTTTTTATGCTTGTTTCACATAAACCTTTCCCCAAACCTAAGTCAATACGTGCCACTTAATGCTACCGCTTCTCCCAATCAGCAATACAATATGGATGCAACTTCCAAAAGGAGGGCTGCTATGGCTCAAACCGTCTCCAAGACCAACTGAACACAGTGAACTCGGGGCCCCATGCCACTTCCTTTAGCTCTCCTTGTTAGAACTGTAGATTGGCAGCTTTGGTCTTATTGCTTGATGGTTTTGTGATTAAGACCTGAAACTCCAAAAGTGAGGCATTCTGCTTATTCCTTGGAGCATATTTGAAGCTCAGTTGAAACATTGAGTTGAATTGACGTTTTTTTTTCACGTGGATCCATAGATTTTTGAACGTCGCATTTTGGGACACTGGAATCGCTGGAAAGAAGCTAGCTATGATGACGCCAGTGACCTAGACTGTACAAAACTCTCGATCTTACCGTAACCATCATAGGGGTCTCTGTAGGAACCCGCACTCGGGCGATCCAAGTAGCCTCGTGGCTCACGGCTTCCACCGTAGCCGTCACGGTCACTGTGGGAAGAGGCGGCATCACTCTGTTGGTTTCGCCAGCAACAGACACACCCCAAGAAAAAAAGCCTTCAAGTTTCTGCCGAGGTTATAATTCATGGAAAAATTAAATACCCGTAGCCCCGTGACAAGGATCCGTAATCATCACGAGAGCTAGAGTAGTCGCGGTAAGGGTAATCGCGAGGCGGCGGAGCGTAGTCCCTCGTGTCCCTGGAGCTCATATAGTCTCGGCTGGAGTAGCTGGACAAGAGAAGGCCAGTCAGTAACAACGAAGAATAAAAGCCCATTTGTACCCGGCTGACAGACTTCGCATCATCTCACCTGTCCTTCGTGCTGTAATGGTCGTCACGAGGAGACGGGTAATCATCCCTTCTAGAAAGCATGCCATCTCTGCGAGGTGGGGGGGGGCCATAAGGATCCCGCTCTCGAGACATCGGAGCTGCAAGCAACCCCCCCCCGAGTTAGGCTGTACATCTAATTCGACCCATTCCCACAAAAAATATTTAGACACTTACGTCGGCCCATTGGACCTGATGGTGCAGATCTCTTTGGGGGCGGGCCGCCATCACGGATTGGTGGGCCTCTCTTCAGAGGTGGCGGGCCTCTTGATGACATATCCTTAAAAAAGGGTTCTAAACACATAATAATCAGTTAAGGGCTTGTGGCACACACACAACAAAAAAATACAACTTAATTGAGCTCAGAACTTCTTAGAGGACAAAAAGGCAAAAATCAGCAGAATCAGATCGTTGCCATAATTTCATCATTGCCTACACCAGTCACCAACATCGGTCCTGGCAGGCTGCTGTGAGTGCAGGATTGTAAGCTTTTAAAACAGGGTAATTCCCCAATATTAGCATAGCCACTATCATGGCAAGCTGGAGATCAAGTCCCCCTAGAATTTTCCCATGGCAAACCCTTCATGCACGACCAATGGTTAAGTCTCACGGAAATACCACTCCCATATATCCAGGAGACCATTTTACCAACACTGTCTTTAATAATGAAAAGTTCTGGCAGACTGCAGGAATATTTAGAATTTAACCAATTACAAAATTCCTAACAACTGAAGAAGGTGCCAGGTCCTTTTGATCCACACAGAGCAGGGCCCAAACCTGCACTGTTAATTTTGGTAAGCCTCAATGATGGAATGGTACTCATGAAACCAGACAGCGTTAAATCCTGCATATGCACCGCAGCCTGTCACGCACAGGAAGGGGATGTGGAGGTATACCTCTTGTTGGAGGGCCTCTCATTCCACTCAGTCCTCTAGTTCCTCGTAACCCCCTCGGCGGGCCACGACCACGCAGAGTAGGGGGGCCGCGGCGGCCTCCGGTCTCAAACTGGGGCTTTGTTGCTTGTTCCACTTTAATTGGCTTGCCGTCAAGAGACTATACCAAAAAAAAATGTACACGTCAATGTGAAACTTACTGTATGACAAGAATCATGCTAATTAGGAACCATTAAATCTGGCTCAGGGTCGCAGACAGGCCAGTAGCTCACCTTCCCATTCATCTCCCTCGCTGCATCTTTCGCATCAGCTGGGCTCTCGAAAGTCACAAACGCAAAGCCCCTGGACTTGTTCGTCTCACGGTCTTTCATCAAAAGCACTTAAAAGGACAGAAGAGTGAGACGAACAGCCCAATAGTCCCTTTAGTGTTCCTATCTAAGCTAGCAAGCTCAGGACTTCTTAGAGGAGACAAGTTACTTTCATGTCATCCCGATCAAATCTAGCCTTTTCATCATGGCTTGCATTAAATACACCGGGTAATTCTCGCCAAATCTGTAGCTACATAGACAGAACCCCACAGCCTGATTCTAGTCACCAGTATTGTACAAGTCAAGTGCACTACAGAGCAGAAAATTCAGGGAGATCACGATCTGTGCCGATACCTTCCGATATCCGGCCATATTTGCCGAAGTACTGTTCAAGGGCCTCCTCGGTGGTTTCGGTGTTCAGCCCGCCGATAAAGAGCTTTCCGGGTCGGTCTGCCTCAGCCATAACTGCGTCTGGTTAACACTAAACTGAAGGAAAAAAAACTAAATGATTAAATAAATCATAAATCGAAAAACTGATCAAATGAAGCTACACAAATTCATTCGAGCTCTGCCAACAATTCATAACCACCACGCGGCAGCATCTGCATATATACGCAGATGCTGCCGCGCGCGTGCGCACACACACACACTTAAAATAAAACTCATGTAATAATTTTCTAGTTACTTCTAATCAATCCCACGGTGGGTCTGAGCAGATTTTACCGAAACGAAAGCATGATTCATCGACGGAATCTCAGTCCAACATGGACTCCCAAAAGCGACACGCTGCTACACACATGCAATAAAATAGAGCGCCTTTATACCACAGCGTCCTTAAACCATGACTGATATCCATTTCTAGTCTAGAAATGGCTTGCAACAGTGATCAAAACCACATTCGGCTTATTTGAATATCAGGAAAAATCCGGGACCCTCTAACATTCAGGGCAAAATGGAGGATGGATCCCGGCGTGCTGGTTACAGCGCCACACGTAAACGACGAGCGTTCTATTTTAGTGTCACACCAGATCTACCATCAGATAAGACATAAACGCATAAAGCGGTCTAACATAATCGCAGCCCGTTTCATAAGAGAAGACAATAATGCGGGAGTTTTAATAAAATGGCGCCCGAACGAAAATACAACTAACCAGACAAGCCGCGGGCGCAGGTTTAAAACATCGAGCATTTCGTCGACAACGTGCGAGACTTAAATAAACAGCTAAAGAAAACAATGATACCCACCCAAAATGTACCCGAGATGGATTTAGTACGATTAGAAAAGACACACACTCACCTCAAGGCGAATATGGCGCACAGTGAGACACTCACAAAGACCAAGGGCTTCTTTATACTAGTCACGTGTCTGGGCTCGCGACACCGCCGTGCCCCGGAAGTGAGTTCCCGCTTCGCACGAGCTTCCTACTTATAATGAGTATTGTTGTTAGTAACAGAGATCGCGTCCTGTACTGGATAAGTTACTGATTCCAGTACTCATCGAATTTTGAAATCGTCCTTGATGGGTTTGACTGGTCTGAACTCTCCCTCTAAATGATTCTGTGTTGATGTAAAATGTTTATTACAGTAAAAATTTAGATCCAATTAGTTGCATTCAAAAAAGCGTAATTACTTGTACCAATAAATACACGTTTGTTTTTTATAAAGCCTCTCTGAAATAGGCCTCATGACAGTGGGTGAATATAGTGTGGCAAATTCTGATAGAAACTATAATCAGAAAGATTACCTTTTTTAAAACCACACGTGTCATTGCGATATGACGACATATATCGGACAACGAAACTCATTCATATTACTTGTTTCATATTACGCACGCTCTGTTGTTTATGTCGAGGCGTCGCAAAACACAGTGCTTACTGCAATATTTTTAATCATTTGTTACACATATATGGAAGTTTTATTGGATTTTATTATTTGTGAAGACAATCCACAAATATTTATCATAATCCACAAAAATGTAACTTTCCACAAATATGTATTTTCACCTAAGTTGTGTAAAGTCATATCCACAAAAATATTGACTGATTTGTATACGTGAAACGTGTTTTGCACGTTTGTGGATCACGTCCTGTTACATTTGTGACTTACATTTGTGAAAACGAAATACATTTTGTCCACAAACTGACTTTCATTCACCTACGAAATGCACTTCGCAGAAAATGAACTATATCCTGATATATTGTTATTGGGGTGACATATCGGTATATGGGATTTTGGTCATAAAAGTCTTAAACCATGGGCATGATATTTAGAACTGCAGTCTGTAGTCTTACCACGGGCAGGCTGGCAATTTCTGGCTGGAAGATGTCCGGGAAAGACTGCATGTCTGCATTACAGTACAAGAAAAAATATATTTGACATGACGATTATGCACCCCGATGCATTGCAATGAGTTTTTCGTTTCTGAAGATCACAGTTTAAATTGTTGTTCTTCCATTCATGTACGTTGTATATTTTCAGACGAGACAAGTAGACAGCATCAGTGAAAGGCCATTTTACCCCCCCCAGTGATCCCCACGCGCGCGCGCAGGCGCACATACACTCCGACACATAAGTTGCATTACTGTATGATTTCTGTGAAATTCCACTTGTTATAAGTCAGTCACATCTGGCAACTACTCCAACCTTTGAAACGTCACATATGTGTTTATTACATATGTGAAATTATTGTATCACTTTTAGCATTTATTTAATTATACCTTTAAAAGCAACTCAATTTGTTTGTTCTTCTTCCAAAATGTCTTTTTGGAAGCACTTCACGGACTGTTAGAAAATCATAGCAGAAATGCTCCAGTATAGCTATGCTTGGTTCCCTAGTTCGTACTGAATGCACTGCGTGATTCATCGGGCAGCGCGGTATGTTGGACTGGTGCCAGCCGTCTAGATAACGTGAATAGTCCTGTATAGTTAACTTGTCTTGTGCCGCTGTTATGTGCAGAGTGATGTCTCGTTTAATGACCGTCAAGTATAAATTAACCCTAAGTGTGCTCACCGTCGCGCGCGTGTGGTCCGGGTGCAATAAACGCCACCTGGCGGTTAAAATTGTAACTATCCCGCGCGTCTTCAATGGTCTCAAACAGCATGACCTGTCTGCACGCTACAATGTGGAATTAAATTACAGTTGCTAATGAAAATGCTGGTAATTACAAAGGGGTTACACGGGAATATAGTATTTTTGGTAAAAAACTTATATGTAGAATATAACATTTATTTTATTACTTGGCATCTTTTTGCAGTGCAGAAATTCCTACTTTTGGCATATTTCCAGACAGCAGGGGTCACATTTTAACCTAATGCTACACACACACACACACACACACACCCATGTAGGGTAAACATATCCTTATGGGGACCGCTCATTCATTTCAAAGGGAAAAATGCTAACGCTAAGTATGACAAC
>JAODUD010000048.1:7541262-7551972 GCA_026784285.1 Stomatorhinus walkeri | reverse complement strand
TAGAGCATCCCTCCTATTAAATGTGCAGACAGCGCTCTTTCTCTGCACTGCATCCACCTCATAGAGCATCCCTCCTATTAAATGTGCAGACAGCGCTCTTTCTCTGCACTGCATCCTCCTTTACGAGCTGCACACGCATCTTTCTCTACTCATAGAGCATCCTGCCTATTAAATGTGCAGACAGCTGCTGATTGTTCATTGATCCTGAGCTGAAGTACTGAATATTCCTTCGAAGGTCCCACTGGGAGGTATGTATGGATATTGATATACTGGGATATGCATTTTTACATATAAACAAAACTATAGTAAATATCTCCAGAAACAGTTCTGGCATCATCTAGGTTTATTTAAATTGGCTGTTACCTCAGTAATACCTCAGATTCGTGTTTAAATGTGTGACAGAGTATCTATAATGTGTGACATTAACACACCTTAAGCTGCTATGGCAGAATAATGAATAATGCATTAATGCTGGAAATGTGCACAATTCTCTCTGTCACGAAGAGAACATTTATAACCTTATTATATAAGTCGTTTTGCTTTGTATTATATGCATAGTAATCATTTTGTGGTCAATGTGTTTAGGAGAGATTTTATAAAGTAAAGTGTAATAGGCTGTACAGTTATAGATAAGCTGCAGTGTGTTCCTGCCTGCATCGCCATCGCTGGATCAAGCCCACCAGCCTTTCCATATACCAGTTAGCAAGTAAGCACAGAAATCTGCATGAGGTTTGGTTAGCAGTAGCGTTGGGTTTCTGAAGTCAAAGACAACCTGAAGGTGAACTAAAAAAGAATGAAGAAACACAGAAAAGGAGTCGTGGTGATTTTCCTGTGTCATCCTGCTCAGCCAAACCGCCCTTTTACACTTGTGAGGTGTGGAGACCCTCCTCTCTGAGTGTCAGAGTTACAGTGAGCTGCTCATTTGGGCCCTACGGCAGTGATGCTCTTTGCTCGGTTCGTTTATTGCGTGAGGGAGGGGCTTTGGTTCCACTGGACGCACCACAGCTCCCAGTGAGATACCGATCAGGCCCCAGTGAGACACCGATCGGGCCCCAGTGAGACACCGATCGGGCCCCAGTGAGACACTGATCAGGCCTACACCAGATCACCGAGGGCAACAGCTGCATCCTTACACTCTCATTACAGCTGCCCTATCCATCAGCTCCTCTGCTGGCTCCAGGGATGGCCCACGTCACCTCCAACAAAATTCCTCAGCATCTGTTTCACACTCTATGTAGTGTTGCATATGCTTACCATCTCAAAGCTTTGGGCCACAGGTGAATGTTCTGGAAAAGGATCACACCCCCCCCCTATTCAAACTTCTCAAACTTGGAGGGCTGTTTCGATAAAGAATGATGACTGATTACAGAGTGAGCGGAGTTTCGGTCATTCTTGTCATGAGAAAATGTTTGAAAATGATCTGTCAAGTGATTTGTAAAACTCAAAAGGGAAAGTTTATGTGCTACTGTGATTTTTCTATTTTAATCTGTTCTTGTGGAAGAGTACAATATTTCGTATCCATCCATCATCCATGTTCCAACCTTAAACATGCGGCTAAGTGATGTAGCATCTCTGAATTGCCCACAGCCTCTGCTTATGTGTGTAGTTTCATACACTTTAAACACACAACTGTGTGACAAACCAGTGTCTCCTCCATCATTCATCGTGTTGGCCTTGACTGCAGAACTTCTGTTTACATTTCTGTTTTCTTGCAAAAATATTTCCATAAAACATACTTGCTCTCCTGTACATATATGCAGGCCCCCAAGCTATTTTACCCGGAATGAGAACCTTTCAAATGCACCCCCTACTTCTTCGCAGAGCAGTGTGTTTTTATGAGGCTCACAGTAATAGATTATTATTTTAAAACAAAATCATCACGACACTGAAATATGCTTAAGACCAGGAGCATCGTTAGGTCTGGTCACTTGGGGCTATAACCCAAAGTATTTTAGCCCCATATCAATCTTCCTTCAAAAAACAACTTAAACTTGATCCCCTGATTTTTCAATAGCTAGAAACTTCTCTGCTTAAGACAATATATACATTGTTGCACAGCAGTTATGCAAGAGGCCACCAAACGCCCACAAAGTTTTTATTTTCTTAGTTCTATTTTCTTAAACCATATTTTCATGGTGAAAACGATGGAAGTGAAATATTTGCCCATTTTGCAGATAAAGCAAGTTGCTGAAAGCTTTTCTAGAACCCAGGCATAAAACACAAGATCAAACAAAAGAAAAATAAATGTATTTAACAAAAATGTGTTAGTGTTTATACACAGCTTTATTTTTTTGAGTGAACACCATGGAAAGTGCACTAGAATCACTTGCTGGCTGCAAAGTATGGTCAGAATGTGCAGTACAGTGGCAGTGCAGTACAGTGGCTGTGCAGTACTGTGGCTGTGCAGTACAGTCGCAGTGCAGTACAGTGGCAGGCCATCAGCACATCAGCTTCCTGAATGGAAAAAGGCCGTTGTGGCTTTGGTCTGTCTAATCAACACTCTAAATATATTGGACGCATGAAGGGTGCTCTGCAGAGATTTAAAGTTGTTGTTCAATCATTATTCAATTAAAGCTCAAAGCCCTGTCTGGGCTCATTTAAGATGGATAAATCTGCAGCCTTCTTAAGAAGCTTGTAGATTAAGAACTTAGTGCAGTGATCACCAAATGAAGACACAGGTCTTAGACCCATAAAATGACAAATTAATCAAGTCTGTCTTTTTTAGCTGTAGGCCAAATACTTCACTCTGTACGTCGGCCAAGAAAAAAAAAATGTTTATCCATTTTGTTTTATGCGATGTGTTTACTTATGACGCCAACATTTTGAAAGCTTCAGTAAAACATTTAAAAGAATTCCCACATTTACTTAGATTTTATTGTCGTTGGGTGATTTTTAAATGAACATTTTTGCAATTTACAGTTTGCTTCCATTTTGGAAACAGTTATGTGTGTGACTGCTAAAGTTACGCAAGATATTATTTCAGGTTGATTGGTATGCACTGAACTTGTGTAAAAATGTACACTACAGGAAGCATTATGTTTTTGCCTAGATTAAAACATTTTAAAAGATGAGCTTTTCTTGTAAGAGTGAAAATGCTTTGATTGGTCAGCCTATCATACTCTGCACAGAACTTGTTTTGGATGCATTTTGAAATTATATTATAAATGCATGTTAATGTAGAATTAATGCTTAATTCTAGGCATTCCCAGGGTAAAGCCAAAAAGTTCAAAGAGCTTTTTCAAGATTATATTAGATCTTATGGATAAATAGCCTTGTCAGTAATTACTAAACTAATCTTTGGATTCTAAAAGCAATGTTTTACAGATCCTTCATTTCTGCCAAAGAGCTTTAGATATTCATTTCCCCTCATTCATTCATTAGTTCATTCAATTTTTTTTCAGTCCTGAATATTCACTGGTCCCTAATCAAAAGGGATGAGGTTCTTGTAAAGCACTGATCTGTACTTTTAATTGTCCCTCGAGGCTAGGCACTCAGTGGGAAATTTGTAGAGTGAAACAACAAAAGATGCAGAATGGCTATTCATTTGCAAACTTACCAGCAGAAGCTTCAGTGATACAAGATTTTCAAACAACTATCTAATCATCGGAGTTTCCCTCGGTAAAATACAGCTTTAAATTTGCTTTTAATGCGTAAAAAATAAAAATCAATGGCCATCGTAATTTACAAAAAGGACTAAAACAGATAAATGAGGATGACCCTAAGCGGTGTATGATAGGTCTAATTATTTTAGCTTTTGTGTGATACCTGCCGTTTGATCAAGTAATTTAAGGGCGTATCGCTTGTGTCTTTAATTTTCGGAAAAGTCATAATTAATTAAATGTTCGATGGCTAACGTGAAAGTTAGAGGCAAATTTACGGTGTTTCAGTCTTGACCTTGCTTAAGCACGTTATCGATGACTGGCAAAGCCTTTCACGTCCATTGAGGTTGCAACGCTTGAAGTACCTCATCAGATCGTGTCAGCAATTAGGCTAGACTTACTTAACCCAAATAAGGTCACCTTAACGATAGCTTTAGGAGTGAAAGTCGTGAGGGGTGCATATATCGGTGAAGTGTCAAAAAATGTCAATTGCTTTAAAATAAGTCTTTCAATGGGACTGAATAAGACGATCAAATGACAGGACAACATTGTGAAGAGCTGAATTACCATTGCACAACATCTGCTTCGTTGAATAAGGCGTTACCGCTGTAACTTACACTCTAAGGACACATTAACTCACTCTCGCCTGCCAAGTCTGTGGATACATCCCTAAGGTTTTCTGACACTTTTTCTTACGATAAAGAACTAAAATTGCTGTAGCTGAGCATTAAAATCTTCCCGTCATTAACTGTCGTTAAAGGAAGTTACATTAGTACTAAGTTGAGATTTAATTTCGTATTAATGACATTGTAATGACAAAAGGTTGAGAGAATGTTACAATAAAATAAAGCGCACATAAGCAACAGATGGGCATAAGGGACACGATGTGTCGTAAACTAGAAAAGACGCAGCACATAAATCACATTTAATGGCAGTTTGACGTAACTCGCAGACTTAATGCTACGATCTTACTACGTTAGACTACCTCGAGTGCTTGAAGAGATAAGAACGTATGAACGTGTGGAATGTGTGGAATTCATGCATTAAATACGCATGTCAGACAGCTGTTAAAGGAACGTATAACAATATTGTTAAATCCGAATGTTGAGTGGGTTACATTTTAGTTATTTTACCTACAGCAAATTCTATCTATCTATCTATCTATCTATCTATGAAAGGTGGGGAAATTGTGAATGGCGACAAATGTACAATCGATATACATTGCTCTATCCACATATTGATTATTTAGGTACAGTTTGCTATCAATCAGTGTAAATCAGGCTGACGCGGTGCATCTTCCTCGTAAGGTCTGTATAGTTCTGAGGGGGATGGGCAGCTTTCGGGTGAGAGGTGAGCTGTTGATCTTGCACTTTAACTTTTACACTTGAAAACCAATTTTGTCTGTCACCCAACACAAAACTAAAGCATTATGAAGAAGATTTGACCCAGAGAAGTATATCGCAAAGTATTCCATTGCTTACAAGTGAAAATATGCAACGAAATGTCCCCGAATGGCTGGGGTCTAAGGTCCTTTGATTCAAGGTTCATGACAATGCTATTGTTTGATCCTTTTTCAGTCACAGCAGCCTTGGTGCGGGTCCTAATGGAACTGTCTGAGAAGCGCATCCTGTATTATTCTCCTTAAGGTTCATTGAATATTCAGCACCTAACTTGTAAATTACAGGTGAAATTAACATCCTAGTGCCCTATGCTGTAATTTGAGGACCGTAAATTTCAATACATTTAAGATAATTTGTGATTTTTTAATAGTGATTTAGTTTGGACTAAATGATTGGGAATAACCCAATATTATATGATGTGACTGATGGAGTATGTCGCACCTAATGTACTGCATTATACAATAAATTCTTAAACTCCCGCAGGCAAAAACTAACCGTCAATCTTTCTGTTTCAATTTCCTGCGTTTTCATTGCAAAATAAAATGTTTCTTTGGCTCAATAAAAAGTTTCTTTGCCTTGGTAATTCTGGCCATACCCATTGCTACAACAGCTTAAAGTTTACGGAATACTATTATGGGCTATAATACAATACGGACTGGTTTCATTTAAAAGGAACTTCTGAACTGAAGTAAGAAAACGTTTATATAGTTGTAAGCTGCTAATTAATTTAAGTTATAGAGACACCTTAAACTAAACACTGAGCAATTCAGTCACTTAATAATAATTAAATAATAATTCCATCAAAAAATTTATAGTCATGTAAGAGGAAATTAAATAATCTCATATAAATGTTCATACTCCTTGCACAGCTTGACATGAAAGAGCCTCTCAAACTATTCAGTGGTAATTATTGCTTAACATGTTATCAAAATTTAGCGGTTACATAATTAAAGTTAAAACTAAAATAATATACAGCAGTCTATAATATTACACAATCACACTATATATTTGACACGATTCAGTTATTACTTCTTTTAAGTCAGGAGCACGATGCGATTTGCGTTTAGTCAATAGGTAAATATTAAGTTTATTGTCGATAGGTAAAGATTACATGGCATTTTTTACGTTCGGAAAAAAATCCCGAAATGCGCTTTTTGGAATTTTATGATGCTATAGGTTTAATTTGAGACAAACGGCACATGTGCCTACTGGCTTGAAGGCCTATACTTGTGATATCACGAACATACGCGTTTAATCGGTTCGCATTTTACTTAAAAATTTCGGCTAATGTGTGTGATAAATATAAAATAAACAATTCTTACAGATAAATCGGACTAAGCAGACCTGGTTTTGGTAGATTTAACATTCCACTCGTTTTTAACATATACAGGACTAGTTGACATGGGAAATGGATGGATGGATGGTTAAGTGGACGGATTTTTGAAAATATAAATAACGCACGGGATAGGCGCTGGGCAGCCGCTTCGTATCTGGAGGTGTAGGCGAACTCACGTTACACATTATATATTGGGGCAGGATCTCGTAAAGCGCTTCGGATGCCGCTTATTTTATATGCTCGGGCCGCGCTTCCAAGCTCCCCTTACAAATACCCGGTGTGCGACTGAGCAGAAGGTCAAAGGCAGCGCAGTATGTCGTTCTCGCAAAACCCGATGGCACCTTTCCAAAGATCTGCAGGAATCTTCACGCTTACACACCTATAAACTGTTTTATGGTACACAGTCTTAGTCAATGTGTACGGAGTGGAGCGGATAGTCAGTTGTAGCTGCTAGACAACTGCATGTGGACTGGGACTGGGGAAGAGAGCAGGCCTGATGGTCCACATTTATATGGGCATAGGGGCTGTTTAAGAACGCATTTCTGTGTAAAATATAAATGACCCTTTAATACCTGGCTCCTCTAGATAGGCTATTTAAGATGGTTCCTGCTTGATATTGATGAACTGAACTACAAACGCTGTTGTATAAATACCCTACCTAAATATATTTGTGATCTGATTATCAGTTGAATGCTTCTCATTCCTGCTGTTTCACCTTTTCCCATGAAGTCACTTTCTGTTTGGTCTGCAGCCTCTGATGGTTTTTAAAAGATGATATAATGCTGAATACAACTATGCTTTTCATGAACATGCAGATCTAACACTGAGTCCATTCGCTGACTTCACTGGGATCTTTATTAGGTGACCACGCCATCAGATGCCGCCATGTTGTAACTTTATGCTAGTCTGCAGCAACTGGATCTGTCAGGGCAGATTATATGTGCCTGGGCAAAAAGGGAAATGTAGTCTGTTGTTATAGTGCAAAAAAACCTGCAGCTGAATTATGCATGTTTGTGCCAGTGTATTTGTGTTACTGCAGCTGGATTATGCATGTTTGTGCCAGTGTATTTGTGTTACTGCAGCTGGATTATGCATGTTTGTGCCAGTGTATTTGCGTATCTGCAGCTGGATTATAGTATTGCATGTTTGTGCCAGTGTATTTGCGGTTCTGCAGTTGTGCAGCCCGTCTTTTATTTAATATAAAGTATTTTATAGTTATAGACTTGCTACAGCTTAACAAATAATTACGGAAATTAACATGTTTGATACTGGTCCACACATTTAAACACATCTTTTGAACATTTTTGTTGTCCAACCTAAATAATAATGTAGGAGAATGTTAATTTTCTTATAATAATCCATATATAAAATGGATGGGGCTGAACAAACACAGGAGTTGTGAAGAAGGAGCCCAGTGATTATCACTCTGTCATTGTTTACTACAGCCTATTACTGTCTGCATAGTTTGGGCTGTTTTTTAAAATCGCATTTTCATTTGCATGTATTTTAAATACACCAAAGACAAAAACAAAATACTTTCTGGTTTTGAAATACTAAACCCTTTGTGTATGGGTTTTATGGCATAGTTTCACAAAAATAATTTGTTTTTCAAAATTTCCCAAACAGGAAATAATTGCATACCATTACAGCAGTAAGTAAAACTATAATTTTGTAACACAATTATAGATATTAACCTTTAAAATGTTGATATTAATATTGTATATCAACCTCCTTTTACATATTTTTGCATATATGCCCCAGTTTAAATACTGTATTTCTCCTGATGCACACATTCTACCATTAAGTACCTCAATCGTGAGGCATTGTACACCACCCCAACAAGGAAGTGTTGCTGGCATTGATAAGTATGAGACTTTATTTATTTATGTAATCTTCTCACCGATTAATTCAGTTATAATCTTACAATATGCAGTTATGAATTTAAGAACTACACATGCAGCTCATCTTCAGATATGTGCATTAAAAACCAGTATAGTCCATTTGTTATAGCAATTCGCCTTGACGCTTTAAAGTTGCTCATGGAACGCTGTGTATTTAACATTGTTGTTAAAAGGGTATGTTTAGTTCGAAATCTCAGGGTCTTCTTTGTAAATGAATGACGGAGGAATTTCATTTTATGATCTTATTTCTGAAAAGTAGCTGCGCTGACTAAATGCTTGTTGGTGTGCCTTGTTTTTCCTAAATTTCGCATTGTTTTCTTTTTAATAATATTCTGAGAGTTTGGTTTAAAAATGCGGGAAGTAGCGAACAAATTATCTGGAGTTTTAATTCGGCCTAGACTGTTTAATGATACACTGAAAGGAGGTAATTTCCTTAATGTTAACGACTTATAGTACTTCGAAAAGTGTTGAACTTCGCGAATACAGATCCTGTTTACACTGTCCGCTACTTGCAAATCTTTAAAACCGAAATAAAATACGAGGTTTGCTACATTTTCCGGCATCTACTTATTGGCTTTATTTCGGTGCAATTTTCCGAGCGACAATATATTATAGTGCAATCCAGGGTTTATTAATACATTGATGATGCTACACAAATAATTGGTCATTTTTATTTTACAGAAAAACTACATTATAACAAGGATACTGACAGACAAACTTTTATTTTTAAGTTACTGTGCTGTGACATTAATGCAATCACTGGAACACATATTTACATCTACAAAGACAATATACGCTGGGACAGTAACGGATCTAGAGGTTATTTTCTGTAACCTCAAATAACAGGGAGAGTCCCATTACTTTAAACATCATTTTGAATTTATGTCTGACAACTGTATGAAACTTCCCCACTTCCCACTTTGAATACAGTCACTATGCAGTCATGAAGGCCTACAAAAGACTGGCTGTATGTATTCGAAGAGAAGCCTACATTATGGTAAAAATGAAAACGGAAGTACATTGAAATAATGGTGGAAAGCACTTGGAGCCTAATCAATATTCATAAACCAGCGGCGGTTTTACCTAAACCCATGACAAAAACGTTACTTTACTTTTTTCTTCAAATTAAGTTTTAATTTTGGATTTTCACAACACCATCAGACAGGCTTCACAATAGCATGGGAAAACATAAGAGCGATAAAAATAAATTAATATGTATTAAAAGTTCACGACACACTGCTCGCGGGAAGTTTGAATGTTACATGCTACATTGTTAGCGCTGCCTCTATATAATCCATTAACAGATTTCTGAAAGGCTAAAATAGGTTTTTATAACTTTCCTCACACGCTAAACAGAGTGGGAATAAAACAGTATAATACAAACGTCCATCCACGTGCGTTTTTTTTTACCGAGTTTTGAGACAAAGGTATGTATTTAAAAAACAGATACAATTGCAATGTGTGAGCTTTATATTTAAGAATTTTAATGTTATCGACTCAAAACTGTACATAGTGTTAGAAAACATTTCCATAAATATCATTTTCAGAACTTATGCCGATAATTAAATTACAAATGGATAAATATGGCATCATGGTTATGTATTTACATTGTTATTAACAAAAGGCAACGGTTTATTCAAGGGTGACAATCATAATCGAATACCACATTTCTCAACCTGAAAACAGATAATGACAAAAGATTAGACCGCATAAAATAAGGAAAATACATTCACGAGCATATATTCATTGTTGTTCAAGTTCAAGACAAAGACTTTGGCACGTTTTTTAAGACTGTGTGAAGTTTTAACAATCAATTAAATGGTGACCTGAGCATCACCCTTATATGACACATCGTGAAGGATTATTCCTTTTTATTCATTTTAAATACGATTTTGAGAAAAAATACAAGTAAAAATAAAATTATCTTTCATCTTAACACGGGCTTCTCCATTGGTTGATTTTTAGAAAGCAGTGTCGTATTTTTATAATTCTACTTCTCGCTCAGAATAAAAGTCTTTTTTTTTAATCCTGAGAAGGGACGAGGGCTGACGGCGCGGCGAATCTGACGTCATCTCGTGTCCTCGTAAAGTAGCTCCATTAACCGTTTTGAAACACCTCTGGGTGCAAGTGGTTTGGTTTTCTTTAACCTTTTGGTCCACTTTTGCTGCTGGATTTCAAACGTACCATTCGTTAAAGTTGGGCGGAAGTCCCTCGTTGTGTGTTGGGGCGTTTTGCATGCTTGATGAGGGCGGTTTTGTCGCGTCTTCGCTGTTTGCTGACACTAGAGCGGGTGGTGTGGACGATTCATACCCGGAGCTCGCAGCTGGAGAGGACTCTGAACCTTGAGACTCGTGAACCTGCAAGATTATTTTTACAATTACTATAATAATAATAATAATAATAATAATAATAATAATAATAATAATAATAATAGTTGTTTCAAATTGGTGTTGCATATTCCAAAATATTAGTAC